>JASVEL010010874.1:0-34354 GCA_032618575.1 Nicotiana noctiflora | reverse complement strand
GCCTGCGAGGCCGTATCTGCATATTAGCTGACTAGTAGTGGATCGGGCTGCGCGCCGCAGCGAGATATATGTTGGATCGGACTGCACGCCGCAGGAATATCTCTATGAGATGTGCTTGGGCTGTAGGAGCCCCTCCGGAGTCTGAACCCCCACAGTGAGCACGGGTACCCAAAAATTGGAGTCGGGCTATGCGCCGTAGCGGTCATATCATGCATTGCATTGCATTTAGCTACATCTGCTAGCTGTTATGCTATTTATTGGTACTTGTTGGTATAGGTACAGTGAAGCTTGATTCTATGACAGGGTTGCTGATTATAGCTTTACATAGTGCTTTATTGCGGATTTCTTATCTGCGCTGTCTTACCCTTGTTTATTACCACTGAGTCTGGCAGTACTCATTTTACTCCCTGCACCTTGTGTGCGGATCCAGGTACCTCTCAGCAGTGATCCAGTAGTTGTGCGAGGCGACGTTTGTGGATATTCGAGGTAGTTGCAGAGTCCGCAGGACCCGATATTCCTTCTTACTGTCTTGATTTTGTATTGACTTTTCTTTCCGCACTTGGTATCTTGTAAACCTTTATACACTCATGTTCGATAGAGGCTCATGACTCTTGACCCTTCGGTCTATGGGAGTTGATGTATTATGGGACTTGGTTTCCCGTTTTTGTTATTTGTATCGCTATTGCTTCGTGATTTAATATGCTTAAATGGGCTAAAGAGAGCTTCTAGCTCCGTTATTGTTATTGATTGGTCAGGCTGGCTTAGCAATGTACTGGGCGCCATCACGACCGGATTTGGGGTCGTGACAAGTTGGTATCAAAGCCTAGGTTTACTAGGCCTCACGAGTCTTGAGCCGGTTAGTAGAGTCTTGTGGATCGGTACGGGGACGCCTGTACTTATCGCGAACCTTTAGGAAAACTTCACTTTTCTTGAACTCTATCGTGCGATCTTGTTTTTCTGATAACTGAACTTCTATATTCTATTCTCTCACAGATGGCGAGAACGCGAGCATCAGGACGAGGTGGACGACCTCCATTGCCACCTGTTAGAGGCCGTGGGCGCGGTCGTGCTAGAGTTAGAGGTAGGGCGGCTGAGGCAGTGCCAGCTGACCCGCCCGTTGTACCTGTTCAGGAGCAGCCCCCAGTGGTTGATGCTCCAGTAGCCCCAGTTCTGGCCCAGACTGTATCTATTGCTATTCCTGGTCTTCAGGAGACTCTTGCCCAGATATTATCGGTGTGTTCCGGTTTGGCTCAAGTAGTATCAGCTACCGCTACTGCAGCGACATCTCAGACAGGGGGTGGTCAGCAGACCCCTGCAGCTTGCACACCTAAGCAGGTTGTTCAGGGACTTCAGACGCCAGAGACGGTCCCCGCTCAGGTGGTTGCCCCAGTTATTCCTCCAGCTACACCAGCTCCAGAGCGTATGGTTCAGACTATGCCCGACGACGAGCAGCACCGTCTTGAGAGATTTGGTAGACTTCAGCCACCCTATTTCGGTGGCGCTGAGGGCGAGGATGCCCGTGGTTTCTTGGATAAGTGTCAGAGGATGCTACGTACAGCTGGTATTCTTGAGTCTAGCGGAGTTTCATTTACCACCTTTCAGTTTACTGGTCCCACATTTGATTGGTGGGAGGAGTTTGAGAGGCGTAGGCCTGCAAGAGCAGCACCTCTCACATGGCAGCAGTTCTCTACTCTCTTTCTAGAGAAATATGTACCTCGGTCTCGTCGCGAGGAGCTACGTCGCCAGTTCGAGTGGTTGATTCAGGGCGACATGTCTGTGACCCAGTATGAGCTTAGATTCACTCAGTTGGCTAGGCATGCCACACGGATGATCCCCACTGATAGGGAGAGGATCAGGAGGTTCATTGATGGCCTCAACTACTCTATCTGTATTCTTATGACCAGCGAGCGAGTTCTGTCATCATCGTTTGAGCAGGTTGCCGATATGGCACGCTCCATCGAGGCGGATCGTCGCCGAGAGAGAGAGGAGCGGGAGGCCAAGAGGCCTCGCAGTTCTGGCAGTTTCAGCGGTGCTCCATCTAGAGGGCATTCCCAGCAGAGCCGAGGTCGCTCATCTAGACCTTCTCATTCAGGCCGCCCAGAGCAGAGCGGAGGTTCTTATGGTCGTGGTCGACAGGGGTTTCAGCAGGGTCAGTCATCACTTAGTGCCCTCCCAGCCCAGAGTGCAACACCTACTTCTCCAGCACCAGGTGCATGTTATGAGTGTGGTGCGTTTGGCCACACGAGGAGACAGTGCCCTCGACTACGTAGGGGCGGGACTCAGCAGAGGGATCAGCCCTCCTCTTCAACACCATCTCAGCCTAGTAGAGGTGGAGGTCGGGCTTCTCGTGGTCGCCCCAGGGGCGAGGAGAGATCTGGTGGAGGCCAGGCACGGTTCTATGCACTTCCCGACAGGCGTGATGCAGTTGCCTCCGATGCAGTGATTACAGGCGTGATGCAGTTGCCTCTGATGCAGATGCCTCTGTTCTATTTGATCCAGGGTCCACATATTCTTACGTGTCCTCTTATTTTGCACATCATTTGGGTGCGACTCGTGGTAGTCTTGATTTACCTGTTCATGTATCCACCCCCGTGGGTGATACGATTGTTGTGGATCATGTCTATAGATCCCGTGTTATATCTATTGGGGGTCTGGAGACCCAGGCAGATTTGTTATTGTTGGGGATGGTGGACTTTGATGTTATATTGGGTATGGACCGGTTGTCTCCGTACCATGCTATATTGGACTGTCATGCTAAGACAGTTACGTTGGCCATTCCTGGTATTTCTCAGATCGAGTGGCGGGTTCGACCGATTTCGTCCCTAGCCGTGTTATTTCATTCTTAAAATCTCAGAAGATGGTTGAAAAAGGGTGCTTATTGTACTTAGCTTTTGTGAGAGATGTGGGAGCTGAGTCTCCTAGCATTGATTCTGTACCTGTTGTGAGGGACTTTCCAGATGTATTTCCCTCGGACCTGCCGGGCATGCCGCCGGATAGGGATATTGATTTTGGCATTGACTTGGTGCCGGGCACTCAGCCCATATCCATTCCTCCTTATCGGATGGCACCAGCTGAGTTGAAAGAACTGAAAGAGCAGCTTCAAGAGCTTCTAGATAAGGGTTTCATCCGCCCTAGTGTGTCTCCGTGGGGTGCGCCGGTATTATTTGTTAAAAAGAAAGATGGTTCCATGCGAACGTGTATTGATTATAGGCAATTGAACAAAGTGACAGTGAAGAACAAGTACCCTCTACCGCGCATAGATGATTTGTTTGACCAGTTACAGGGTGCGAGGGTGTTTTCTAAGATCGATCTTCGTTCAGGCTATCACCAGCTGAAGATCAGGGACTCGGATATTATGAAGACCGCATTCAGGACCCGATATGGTCATTATGAGTTTCTTGTGATGTCTTTTGGGCTGACCAACGCCCCAGCAGCATTTATGCATCTGATGAACAGTGTGTTCATGCCTTATTTGGATTTATTTGTGATTGTGTTCATTGATGACATTCTAGTCTACTCCCGTAGTCAGGAGGAGCATGCTCAGCATTTGAGTATTGTGTTGCAGAGATTGAGGGAGGAGAAGCTATATGCTAAATTCTCCAAGTGCGAGTTTTGGCTCGAGTCCGTAGCATTTATGGGACATGTGGTGTCTCGTGATGGTATTCAGGTTGATCAGAAAAAGATAGAGGCGGTGCAGAGTTGGCCTAGACCGTCCTCAGCTACAGAGATCGGGAGTTTTCTTGGTTTGGCGGGATATTATCGCCGGTTTGTTCAGGGATTTTCATCCATTGCTTCTTCATTGACTAAATTGACCCAGAAGGGTGCACCATTCGTGTGGTCGGATGAGTGCGAGGAGAGCTTTCAGAAGCTCAAGACAGCTTTGACCATAGCTCCAGTGTTAGTATTGCCATCAGCTTCAGGTTCATATACCATTTATTGTGATGCCTCGAGAGTGGGGATAGGTTGTGTGTTGATGCAGGAAGGAAAGGTAATTGCTTATACTTCTCGGCAGTTGAAGCCGCATGAGAAGAACTATCCCGTTCATGATTTGGAGCTAGCCGCCATTGTTCATGCATTGAAGATTTGGAGGCACTATTTGTACGGTGTGTCTTGTGAGGTGTATACTGACCATCGTAGTCTCCAGCATTTGTTCAAATAGAGGGATCTTAATTTGAGATAGCGGAGATGGCTTGAGTTGCTCAAGTATTATGACATTACTATTCTATATCATCTGGGGAAGGCCAATGTGGTGGCCGATGCTTTGAGCCGAAGGGCGGTCAGTATGGGCAGCTTGGCATATATTCTAGCTGGGGAGAGATCATTTGCTTATGATGTTCAGGAGTTAGCCAATCGGCTAGTGAGGTTAGACATTTCAGAGCCCAGCAGGGTGTTGGCTTGTGTTGTCTCTCAGTCTTTTTTATATGATATTCGTGAGCGCCAGTATGATGATCCACACTTGCTTGTCCTGAGGGACAGAGTTCAGCATGATGATGCTAGAGATGTCACCATTGATAGTGACTGCATATTGAGGATGCAGGGCCGGATATGTGTGCCCAATGTTGATGGCCTTCGTGAGTTGATTCTGGAGGAGGCCCACAGCTCGCGGTATTCTATCCATCCAGGAGCCGCGAAAATGTATCAAGATTTGAAACAACACTATTGGTGGAGAAAGATGAAAATGGACATTGTCGGACATGTAGCACGGTGCCTCAACTGTCAGCAGGTTAAGTACGAGCATCAGAGGCCCGGTGGTGTATTTCAGCGCATTGTTATTCCTGAGTGGAAATGGGAGAGGATCACTATGGACTTTGTTACTTGGACTCCCTCGGACGGCGAGGAAGTTTGATTCTGTATGGGTGATTGTGGATAGATTGACCAAGTCAGCTCACTTCATTCCAGTTAGTACTACCTACTCATCGGAGCGGTTGGCAGCGATCTTTATTCGAGAGATTGTTCGGTTGCATGGAGTTCCGGTGTCTATCATATCCGACAGGGGTACTCAGTTCACTTCTCAGTTTTGGAGAGCATTTCAGCGAGAGATGGGTACGCGGGTTGAGTTGAGTACAGCATTTCACCCCCAGACAGACGGACAGTCTGAGCGTACTATTCAGATCTTGGAGGATATGTTGCGAGCTTGTGTGATTGATTTTGGTGGTTCGTGGGATGAGTTCCTACCACTTGCTGAGTTTGCCTACAACAACAGTTATCAGTCGAGTATTCAGATGGCCCCGTATGAGATATTGTATGGCAGGCGGTGTAGATGCCCCGTGGGATGGTTTGAGCCTGGTGAGGTTAGATTGATAGGGACTGAGTTAGTCCAGGATGCTCCGGATAGAGCAAAGTTGATCCAGGAGAGGCTTCGTACAGCACAGTCTCGTCAGAAGAGTTATGCGGACCGTAGAGTTCGAGAGTTGTCTTTCATGGTTGGTGACAGAGTATTGTTGAAGGTTTCACCTATGAAGGGTGTCATGAGGTTTGGGAAGAAAGGAAAGTTGAGTCCCAGGTACATTGGTCCTTTCGAGATACTTAGGAGAGTTGGAGAGGTGGCATATGAGTTGGCCTTGCCGCCCAGCTTATCCAGCGTTCATCCAGTATTCCATGTGTCTATGCTCCGGAAGTACATTGGAGATCCGTCTCATGTATTAGATTTCGGCACCATTCAGCTTGATGGTGATCTATCCTATGATGTGGAGCCTATTTCCATTTTGGGACGTCAGGTGAGAAAATTGAGGTCTAAGGAGATTGCATCAGTTAAGGTTCAGTGGAGAGGTCGACCCGTGGAGGAGGCCACTTGGGAGATCGAGCGGGAGATGCGGAGCGGATATCCTCACTTGTTTGAGACTTCATGTATGTTTCTTGACCCGCTCGAGGACGAGCGTTTGCTTAAGAGGGGGAGAATGTGACGACCCGACCCGTCGTCATGGGAATTACCACCCCGTTATGTCGTAATTTCATGTTTTATGCTTTTATATCAGTGTTAAAGTCTATTGAGTGAGTTAGGAGTGAATTGGATTGAAAATGAGGCATATAGCCTTTGTGAAGGAAACTTGAATAAGGAAAGTCAACCCGGAGTTGACTATTTGGTTAGAGGGCTCGGAATCGGATTCCGATGATTCGGTTAGTTCCGGGAGGTGATTTGTGACTTAAGGGAGCGATCGGAATTGAATTTGGAGGCCCGGTGTAGAAATAGGCTTGAATTGGCTAAGATTGAATTTTGGCGAAATCCGAACGGTAGGTGAGATTTTGATCCGGGGTCGGAATGGAATTCCGACAGTTGCAGTAGCTCCGTTAGGTGATTTTGGATGTTCCTGCAAAATTTCAGGTCATTCGGACGTCGTTTGGTCGGGTTTTTGATCGAATGTGTAATTCAGAATGTTTTAAGGAATTTAGGCTTGAATTTGATGTGAATTATGAGTTTTGGTGTTAGACGTGTTTTGAGGATTGGAGCAAGTTCGAATAAGGTGTTAAGATGTGTTGGTGTGTTTGGATGAGGTCCCGGGGGCCTCGGGGTGTTTTCGGATGGTTAAACGGAAGAAAATCATGGAAATTGCAGGTTGGGATTCTGTTTCTGTTGTTTCCGCTCCTGCGGAATTTTGGACGCAGGAGCGAGTCCGCAGAAGCGGACGAGGGGCGCAGGAGCGCTTGGCACCGCAGAAGCGGACTCCTTTCCGCTGAAGCGGCATCGCTGGTGCGAGCCAGTGATCGCAGAAGCGGACGAGAAGAAAATGGGAAGGTCCGCAGAAGCGGACACTTGACCGCCTGGGCGAGTCCGCAGGAGCGGACTCTGGTGCGCGAGCGGATGGTTTCGCGTAGCGGACGTTTCATCGCGAAACGGACGCGCTAAGCGGTCCTTTGCTCGCGTAAGCGGAATTGACCGGCTAGGCCCGGAACCGCCGAACCGACCCTTTGGTCGCGGATACGGACTCGTAGGAGCGGAAATTCTTCCGCGGAAGCGAAAATCGCTGTAAGTTAAGTGTATCCGAAGTTAGAAAAATTTCAGAACATTTCACACATTTGGGTCTCGGCTTTAGAGGCGATTTGGGCGATTTTGAAGAGAAATTCAAGGGAAATCATCAGGGTAATCAACTATGGACTTAAACTATGATTAGTATTGATAATATTATGCAATTATATCATGAAAATGGAGAAATTTGGGGTAATTTATGGAGGATTTAGCCCTAGGCTTGAACTTTAGAAAATCAAGGTTTTGAATGGGCAAATGGAGTCCGAATTTGGTAAAATTGATATGCTTAGACTCGTATTGAGACGAGGGTTCCGAATATGTGACTTTCGTGATTTTTCGACAAGCGTACCGAAAGTCGGGTTTTGACAACTTTGGGAATTTTGATGTAAATTGAGTTGTATTGATTGGGTGTAGTCCCATTGGCCTAATTTGTTGTATTTCTACTGTATTGGATCAGATTCTACGCGTGCGGAGCTTGATTCTCGTGGCAAGGGCATTGCGGAATAGTCGTCGCGCCGTATTGAGGTGAGTAATAGATGTGGGTGATGACCAGCGGGTTCGAAACCCCGGTATACCACTTTGTGACGCCGTATAGCGGCGAGACACGCACACTCTTGAGAGTGCGGGGTCGATCATGAACTGGAGACTATATATTAGTCCGACCTGTTGATACTATATTATTGGCTATTCTCGAGCCGTCGAACCTCCTTCTCGGATGGTTGCATATATATATATATTGTGATAATGGCCACTCTTGAGCCGAGGAACCCCTTCTTGGGCGGTTGAGTATACATGTGGGCCGTGAGCCAGTTATTGGATCCCGCGAGGATCGTTATCATTGTCTTATCATATAGACACGCTAGTTTACTACTAGTCCGCAGCTATTTTTGTTATTATGCTAATTCCAATCTCTGGAACTTGGTATTACTGTTTTCCAACTGAAAAATGATAAAAGAGTTTTCAAAAACTATTTTTTGAGCCTGCGAGGCTGTATCTGCATATTAGCTGACTAGTAGTGGATCGGGCTGCGCGCCGCAGCAGGATATATGTTGGATCGGACTGCACGCCGCAGGAATATCTCTATGAGATGTGCTTGGGCTGTAGGAGCCCCTCCGGAGTCTGAACCCCCACAATGAGCACGGGTACCCAAAATTGGAGTCGGGCTACGCGCCGTAGCGGTCATATCATGCATTGCATTGCATTTAGCTACATCTGCTAGCTGTTATGCTATTTATTGGTATTTGTTGGTACAGGTACAGTGAAGATTGATTCTATGACAGGGTAGCCGATTATAGCTTTACATAGTGCTTTATTGCGGATTTCTTATCTGCGCTGTCTTACCCTTGTTTATTACCACTGAGTCTGGCAGTACTCATTTTACTCCCTGCACCTTGTGTGCAGATCCAGGTACCTCTCAGCAGTGATCCAGTAGCTGTGCGAGGCGACGTTTGTGGATATTCGAGGTAGCTGCAGAGTCCGCAGGACCCGATATTCCTTCTTACCGTCTTGATTTTGTATTGACTTTTCTTTCCGCACTTGGTATCTTGTAAACCTTTATACACTCATGTTCAGCAGAGGCTCATGACTCTTGACCCTTCGGTCTATGGGAGTTAGTATATTTTGGGACTTGGTTTCCCCGCTGTTGGTATAAGTATTACTATTGTTTCATATATTAATATGCTTAAATGGGCTAAAGAGAGCTTCTAGCTCCGTTGTTTATATTGATTGGTCAGGCTGGCTTAGCAATGTGCTGGGCGCCATCACGACCAGATTTGGGGTCGTGACACATATGCTTATGTCTAAGAAGATAGTGATGAAAAAACATGTGGGTATGAATCGACTTGATTGAACTATATAATCATGGTAATATCCTATATGATGCACTACTAGCAAGACTCATGATGGCTTGGCTTCATATGGACTGTTGATTGAAATGAAATTATATTCTTGTTGATGAACACCTTTGCGATTATATTAATGGCTGGTAAGGACAATTATGAACACATGATTGTTTGTTTACTATGAACCGACATCCTTGATGGTATGATGCCAAGTTATGGAATTGTGGGTTATTTTTGTTATCATGAATTGTAATATCCAGTGGAGTGTAAATTGTACAGTGGAAGTTATAAAAAGGTAAAGTCAATGGATAGTTATCTCATGCAAGATGTTTATCTGTCATCCTTATTATGTATGTTTGGGAGTTGATATTATTTTTGAGAAGGTGTTATGATAATGCTTGTAAGTCGATAATGTCGTGTAGAAGGATAAATGTGTCGTGGAAGGAAAGTACTTTCGTTTGATTGAATACCAATTAGTTTTGACTTGGAATGTACCATATAGGTATTTTGATGTAAAACTGTGTAGTCCATGTTCTGGTATCCATATGTTAATGTAGTTCTTATAATACCGGGACTAGGATTGTGGATATATACATTGTGGTGCTATGTACAGTTGTGGATGTGTGGTTAAGAAGATTTTGGTGATTCTCTGGCAGGTGGATAGGCCTAGTTACAAAGGAAACTCTGCCGAAATTTCTGAAAAATTTAGGAGTTAGTGAAAATTTTGAGACTGAAGGTAGGTTATAAAAGAGATGTATGATGTTAATGTGTTTGGGAAAGACTATACACCTCATTCGAGGAAGAATGATCCTAAGGGGGGGAGAATGTAAGGCCCCAGAAAATTTCGCTAAGTAATTTAGGATTTTGTGGTGTCACACATGCTTATTATAATACTTTTATATACTATTAATATGGTGGTCATCAATTATACTTGCTAAATATGAGTATGAGTCTTATGGTAAGTGATATGAGGTCCAAATGAAAGCCCAAGTGTAAGCCAAATAGGAAAATTTTCGAAATAGGCCAAATTTCCGAATGGATTCACACAAGGCTCCCCTTTAAACGACCCTAGATGATTATGTATAAGGTTTTATGTGGTGAATAGCATATCAAATGAAATTCCTTTGAGTCTAGTTTTCAACGCTTCAAACCGTTCGTCATTTGGACATTCCTACACAAAGTTATGATCAAATTACCAAAGGCTAGAAAATGCGATCGTGTGTCAGGTCAAATCTGCGATCCGCATTTCTACTCTGCGGTCCGCATGTTCGTTCTGCGGTCCGCATTTTGACCGCAGATTGAACCAGTGTAGCTCATTTTTGGCTGCCGATTTTGAGGTGCATTTTGCGGCCCGCATGTCCATTCTGCGGTGCATTCTGCGATAGCAGAATTGACATCGCAGGGTTATATTTTTTATTTTTATAACCCGACCCCATTTCAATACATAGGCTTTGGGGTTCATTTTGGGGTCATTTCTTACTGATTTTAGAGAGAGGTGAGAGTATTTTAGAGAGAGAAGGAGGAACCCAACATCTAAATCATCCAAATCTTGCATCAATCTTCAAGAATCAAGAACCTAATAGCAAGTTCTTCATCTAAGAGGTAAGATTTTATACCCTAGGGTTTTAATTTCGAGTTTGGTGTATAAGATGAGTTATTGAGGTATGATTCTTGGTTTATTAGTATTGTGTATACATGCATGTACAACTTAGGTTTATGGGAAGATTGTTTAACTTAAATAACTAAAGATTGGGTTAGGGAATGAAGAAATTCTTGAAAAGGGAATTTGAAATCAGGATGCTCAACTAGTGTTTGATAAATTGTTCAAATGAGCTAGTTTCATGAATATCTTTCTAATATGTGTTTAAATTTGTTATGTTTCATAGTAGATTGGAATTGTTAGAGTTTTTGGAGTGTTGTAGTAACTTAAGGAAAGCTCAATCGAGGTATGTATGGCTAACTTTGATTCTTGTGAAATCGCCCTTATGTGTGCAATTCGTTTGGCATGTGTTAATTTGAGAGATTGTGTGTAATTTGTTGATTTTGTTGTTGGGTATCTAATTGATGTTAAACTACATGTGGTGTGGTATGAAATATGAATTGAAAGATAACAAGGGAATTGGAATTGGTGAAGAATTGTGAATAATGGTTATGATGGCCTATATGGCACCTTGTGGAAAAGAAACGAAACACTTAAGAATTAGTTTATTGTGGAAAGAGACGAAACAATTGAATTGTGGAAAATTGTTGAACATACTTGTGTGAATATTCTTGATTATGGAAATATTGTAACTTGGTTGTGATATTGGCTTGATAAGTAATTGAGAACATGAAACAATGTGCAAGTTGCTTATTTGAACTTGTTGAAATTGTGTGTAGTGCCTTATCTGCTGTTTGAAATTGTTGTGTTTTAAACTGTAAGGTGGGATCGGGTTGTGCGCTGCAACATGAGGAAATAAGGTGTGGGTTGGGGTGATAAGGGTGGCCGAGGTAATAAGGGTGGTCGTGGGTAATAAGGATGGAAAGCGATCGAAATCGCTATTGAAAATTGATACAAAAATCAATGATGTGAAATTGTGAAAGGAGACAGCAGGAGAGTTTGCAACCTGTGGGGCACTGATTGCCCCTTTGTTTGACTACTTGTGTTTTACGTTATTGATTTGTGGTTGTTCTACTTGTTGATCTTAAACGTGCTTTGTGTTGAGAATTATCCGAAATGAGGAAAAATGTGGAAAACATGGTTGGCTTGGCTTAATTGATTCTTGATGTAATTCATTGGCTGTATTATCATCGTGATTTCTTGTTAATGTCTTGAGTTTACTTGGGACAAAGTTTTTCCATACGTACCAGTACAATTCCAGTGTACTGACGTCCCTTTTGCCGGGGACGCTACATTCGTATTATGATTGTAGGTGAATCAATAGCAGGTACTTCAGCTCATCGGTAGTAGCATCCTTCATTATGCCCGTTTTGGTGAGCCCCTTTCCTTTCAGGGCCCTACGTGGCTCATGCCACTCTTGTTTAGACTTTATTTTTATTTGTGTATGGTATAGCCGGAGCCTTGTTACCGGCAAATATTGTATCCTCCTTTGTAATCCTAGAGGCTCCGTAGACAGTAAACTGTGGGACTATGGCCTATGTAGGTATATGTATATGTCGGGCGTTGTAAATTGTAACTTGTTAGTAATGTTAATAATGTGGTTATGTTTGTACAATGTGAATTCAGTTATAATTGGTAAGATCTATGGCTTATGAGTAATAAACAACACAGGGGTATCGCGTGGGATAGAAAGGCACCCAGGTCCGCTTGACTGGGGCTACCTAGTCAGGCGCCGGTCATGTCCCTCGATTTGGGGCGTGACAAAGCCCCTCGATGAAACGGCGAACTTTCTTCCGAACAGTAGAAACCAAGGCTGAGGCATGTCTAGCCAAACTGGTGTAACAGACAGCATACTCCGAAACGGTCATGGCACCTTGGCGCAAATGCTCAAACTCCGCGCGCCATGCATCTCTAAGGCTCTGAGGGACAAACTCTCTGAGAAACATATCTGAAAACTGAGTCCAGGTCAATGAAGTTGCCTCGTCTGGACTGACTAACTCATAGGTGCGCCACCAATCATAGGCGACCCCTCGAAGCTGGAAAGTAGTGAAAGAAAACCCACTCTATCCCGAGATACCCATAGTACAAAGAATACGGTAATACTCATCAAGGAACCCCAATGCATCGTCTGATGCTAATCCACTGAATACCGGAGGGCCATACTTCTTGAACCTCTCAAGTCTCACCTTCTCCTGCTCGGAAACCGCTACCATGCCCTCGGGCTGAACTGGTGACACAGGCGGCGCAAGAATAATCTCGGGAACGTGCTGAATGTGCGCTCGCTGCTCAGAAGTGCGGGCGACATGAGTCTATGCAACTACCCCGGCCTGGGGTGTGGCTACAATAAGGGGAAGTAATCCGGCCTGAGCCAAAGCGGTGTACATACTCATGAACTGTGCCAAAGTCTCCTGAACGGCTGGGGTAGTAGTAACAGTAGGCGTGTCGGGTGCCTGGACTATAGCTGGATCTGCTGGTGGTGTATCTGCAGCAGCTCGCGCATATGTCCTCGCTGCACCACGTGTGCGTCCTCGAACTCTACCTTGACCCCGACATCCGGCGGCTGCAGCAGTGGGCGCGAGTGCCTGATCACCTCAGATAGTACGTGTCCTCACCATCTGTGAGAGAGTAGAAGATAGGGGTTTAGGTTTGTGGATGTCAAAATCTCGCATGATAGAGAAATTATATAAAGTGAAATTTTCCTAATAGTTACATAGCCTCTCGCAGATAAGTACAGATGTCTCTGTACCGATCCACGAGACACTAATAAACCGGCTTGTGATATGTGACTCCTATGAACCTAGAGCTTTGATACCACCTTGTCACGACCCTAGTTCACCCTCCATGAACATGTCGTGATGGCACCTAGTCCCTACGACTAGGTAAGCCTAACAACGCGGAAGATAACCAAAATTTGCGGAAGCAAGCAAAACAAACTGAATTAGAAAAATAAAATGGTGCTTAAGATGCCCCTTGGCACGTAGCATAACAAACTCAAAACTGACGATAATTCCCAAAACCTGGAAACTCACAAATCACATGCTAAGAGGATACATAAGAGGCTCTAACTCAAGAATATCTATATAAGAAGAAATAATGAAACACTACACTTTTTACAGAAAACTAGAAAAGGGACTCCTCGGTCTGCGGACGTAGCAGATATACCTTGAAGTCTCTACAGGTATGCCTCCTTCCAAGGCTGAAAGAACTGAACGAAAGTACCTGTATCTGGACAACAAAAATATGCAGAAGAGTAGTATGAGCACACCACGGCGGTGCCCAGTAAGTATCAAGACTAACCTCGATGGGGTAGTGACGAGGAACAGTCATGATACCTACCAGTCAATAAACAATATAACAGAAAAGATTGAGATGCTATGTAAATATGTAAGGACTGTCCGGATAAATAAGAACACAACAATTTGCAACAAGGATAACGAACAATAAGAAAAATCAAGATACAATACATGATAATACAAAACTGATAGTAGAAATCACAACCCAAGTCCTGAAATCACAACATAACGAGACCAAACAAATCTCTAAGTCGCTATTCTGAAATGATCCTTACATAAAGCCTTTCCAACTTTTTCCTCAATCCTACCACAACTCTTAGATTAGCCACAACTCATGGAATTACCCAGAATATGAAATCTAACACTTGGCATCTCGTGCCCCATCCATAACACGACAATGCTGGCAACTATCTAGTCAACTAGAGTCACTTTCATATATACAATGGATAAACGTCGTCATATCTCAACCCTTAGTCAAATCAGAAGGGATTCATCTCAAATAGAAGGGTCCAGCTACGTGTATGCTTGTGCAAGTTTATCTAACAGGAATCCTGCCAACTAATAAGTATAAGAAATGGGAACAATTAGCACCCGACTCATTCACCCCGGATAGAAACAATAAATATATCAGTCATATCACATTGAGTTTATAGGGAACTTCCGGGAATCGAACCCGTAGCCCAGCATACCAATAACAGAGGATCTCCCGGGAATTGAACCCGCAGTCCTTCATAATAACAACGGAGGAACTCCCAGGAATTGAACCAGTAGTCCTTCGTAATAAAAACAGAGGTACTCCCGGGAATTGAACCCGTAGTCCTTCATAATCAGCCACTGACATCGCCCACCTTATTTCGCCACGTGTGCAATCAATAACAACATAGAAACACCACCTTATTTCGCCACACGTGCATCATAATATTCCCACCTTGTTCTGCCACATACGCAACCCACATATAAATATATAACATCCCTCCTTATTCCGCCGCATGTGCAAAGACATCAATAGCAACAACAACACGGCAAAGACCTTGTGTAAATCCCCAACAACAACCGCACGGCAGAGACCTGGTGCATCATGATACCAACAGCCACATACTAACAATAGCATCACATCAAGGGAAAATCAACATCATAAATAATAACGTCCCGGCAAGGGGTTCAATAATAACTAATAAAGTCGCGGAACACCAAGGAAAAACACAATAACCTCAATGATAATCGAGGCGTAACAAACACATAACAACTACACCGATACCTCAACAGTTGGACATATAATATAATCGCACAAGGTTATAGGTAAATTTACAATCAAGGAGTATTCAACTGTAAGGAAGTTAACATGAATCAAATAATTGCCATTTAAGAAATATCAATTAATTATGAGATATCTATCTCTCTTCCAATTAAAATCGATTAATTATATGAGATATAACATTAATGAATTTCCAATTAAAGGCGAGTAGTTAGGGCGGTCATTATGAATATAGAAGAGTACTTGTCTTTAGTTTAAACACGTAAAAGCCCATTTAACAACAGAAATAAATCAAGAAGAGATACAAATATCAATCAAGACATGTAGAGGTGAAACTAATAACAGGGGATTTAATCGTATCAGTATTATCTTCCTACTCGGTGAATTTCACAAGTCTAAGAACCTAAAAGGGACAATTTACCACAATTAAATCCGATCACGCACTCGTCATCTCGCGTACACGGACTACAATCAACAGATAAGACTCAAATCCTAAGGGGAGGTCCGCCACTCAAGGTTAGGCAAGATACTTACCTCAATCCGGTCAATTCAATACTCAATTTAGCTTTTCCTTTACCAATTCATTAATGCTTGGCTCAATCTAGCCAAAAATAACTTGAATACATCAAACAATGCAAGAGAAAACAATTTCAATTAACAAAACTATGATTCTTACACAATTTGCAAAAAGTCAACAAAAGTCAACTCCTCGGGCCCGCATCTCGGAACCCAAAAAAATTACAAAAACTGAACACCCATTCTACTATGAGTTCAGCCATACAAAAATTATCTATTTCCGATACCATTAGGTCATTCAAATCATCATTTTGCATTTTTGATAGATTTCACAATTTTCCCCAAATTTTCCTTTAGATTCTCATGAATTTGATGTTAAATCTAAGATATAATCACAAAATATAGTTGGAAAAGGATTAGAGACACTTACCCAATGATTTGGAGAAGTTTGGGTCATTGGAAAATCGCCTATGGAGGTTTAGGGTTTGAGAAAATTGAAAAATGGGTGAAAATCCCGTAAAAAACCTCACTTAACAGGCCTCAGATGTCGCATTGCGAACCCTTAGATATTGCGAACAAAAAAAAGGCTGGCAGAGGTCGCATTTGCGACAAAAAGTTTGCATTTACGAACTGGGCATCGCAAATGCGATGAAAAGTTCGCATTTGCGAACATAGCAGAAACCAGCAATTTTGCCTGACACGAAAATGAGCATAACTTCCTCATACGATGTCCAAATTCGATGATTCTTTTTCCTATGGCTCCAAAATTTTGATACGGATCTAATGTTTCAAAAAAAAACTAAATTTGGATATCATTTGCTTAATATGATATCATTTATGCTCGAAGAAACGACGACAAAGTATCCAAAACAAGCGCAACATAGCCTAAACCTATCCGAAATTCACCCGAGACTCCCGGGACCCCGTCTAATCACACACACAAGTCAAATAACCTAACACAGACTTTCTGAAAGCTTGAAATCATATAACACAATATGGAAACGACGAATTGAATCAACATCAAGCTTATGAACTTCCACATCTTCAAATAATGAACCTCATGCCGAAACCTTATCATTTCAACTCAGAATAACGCTAAATTTTGCAGACAAGTCCAAAATGACATAACGAAGCTACAAAAACTTCTGGAATTAAATTCCAACACTCGGATCAAAAACTCATTATCAGTCTAGAATCTCCAAAAATTCAAACTTCGGCATTTCAAGCCTAAATAAGCTACGAACCCCCAAAATTTATTCCAAACCCGTTCCCAACCCCGAAATCACCTAACGGAGCTAACGGAACCATCAGATTTCCACTACGAGGTTGTTTTCACACTGTTCCAAACACGGATCGTCTTTCAACTCTTAAGCTCCCATCTAGGGACTAAGTGTCCCAAAACACTCTGAATCCTAACACCGAACATCCCGGAAAACCAAAATAGCATAAATGAACTTATGGGAAGCAGTTAACAGGGGATCGTGGCGTAAATTCTAAAAACGACCGGTCGAGTCGTTACAACCAACAATCAGAAGACTAAAAGTCTTCAAAACTTTTGATATCTGGAAATAAAGAATGAAAGAAAGAAGAAATAAAGAAGAAAAAAAAGAAAGAAAGAAAGAAAAGAGAAGGAAAAAGAAAGCTCCAAAAAGCTAAGTTTTACTATGCTTGTTCCTATTTTCTTTGTCTGTTTGATTCTGAAAATCGTTTCTTGATATGTTTCTTGATATTCTTGTGAGCCTATCTCTTCTGCATGCTTAAAATTTACATCTATTTTTTACACATGCCTAAATATGTTATAATGTTTTTAGGGTTCTTAATGTTTATTACATATGAATCATGAGTAAATTGGCCCGTTTATGTGTATGTTCATCATGCTCTGCCTAAAGTTAAGATTTGATTAATTGGGATTCAACCATTATCAAACTTTCCCTCTGAGTTCTAATTGATTGAAAGTTGGTTTGCGATTAAGGCTATATGTGCAAAATAACATGAACTGGCTATATTTGTAATCTAATTCATTTGTGAGCCCATTATGAATCTTTGGATGCTTTTGTGATTTGGGTCATGGTTGTAAATATTTTGTGGTTATTTCTGAAAGCTAAAATATGTGGCTATTATGAAAGAATAAAGTCTGTTCGTTAAAGTGGCTATTTCCGGTTTGAAGTGGTTATACTGATTTCTTAGTGGTTTTAAGTGGTTGTTTCTAAAAACTTATCTCCGTTGGTTAATTAGTTACCTTATTTTAATAAGTGGCTATGTGTTAAATAAGGGGTTTGGGTCTGCTAAAATGTTGCCTAAATTTGAAAAGGAATTTGAGGTCTGAAATTAGCTAAGTCTTAAAGCAGTTATAAAAAGTGGTTATTAATTAAATAGATCATAACCCTAGTCTGCCAAACCTTAGTAGGTCGGGTAAATTGAGATAAATAATAAGGGTATAACAAGAAACAATAAATGGCATTCCTGAAAATTTAATAGAGCCTATAAGGATAAAAATGACTTTAGTGCCTAGTATTTCTGTAATTACCTATAGAATAAAGGGAAAACTGGGCAGAGTTAAAAGGCATTCCTGTAATAAACCTTAGCAAGTGAGGGTAACTAAGTAAAACACACCTAATAGAACAAGATAGAATTGCCTAGAACCTTCTAGCAAGGGCTATAAGGCATTTCGATACACTCTTAACGAACTAATCTGTAGATAACTAAAAAGAATAAGGAGAGGGGATTGATAATAACTTATTTGAATTTCCCCACCAATTCCCCCAAAACCAGTCTATAAATAGGCTACTAGTGAGCCTGAAAAAGGGGTTCCACACATAGTTCTGAAATTGAGAGATAGTTCAGAGGTCCAGATTTTCAAGTTAAAAAATTATATTCTGAAATTGGGGTTAGAATTTGAGTTCTGAAATTTGGTTCTATATACCACAATCCTTAGCTGATTAATCTGGGTATTAATTCGGGAGTTTCTGCTGGGTCTATTGTCCTTCAATTCATTTGGATTTTGCTTGAGCTCCTCGATTCTGCTTTGTTGATCTGCTGGATTTCTATATTTGGGATTCTGTTGGCTGCTCTGTTGCTGTTATTTTGCTGACTATTCTTTATCCTTAAAGCCTAGACTTATAGATTGCTTTTGAATCAGGTACACTTCTATTTCCTGAAGATGTAATCGCAATTGTGCTGATGAAATGAAATTGCTTGTTGGATGAATTCGCTTATGTTTT
Organism: Nicotiana noctiflora; assembly: GCA_032618575.1. NCBI lineage: Eukaryota > Viridiplantae > Streptophyta > Magnoliopsida > Solanales > Solanaceae > Nicotiana > Nicotiana noctiflora. The sequence goes on along the minus strand of JASVEL010010874.1, from coordinate 15,664 downwards.
TCCTTTTAATTTGTAATTGTTATTTTCCTAGAATCGGTTGTAATAATCAACAACTATACGAGATTGATATAGATTAAAGTAGAATAGCTAGTATAGTAGTAAAACATAGTTAAAAATAGCTATCACTTAATCCAAATCCAAAAGGAATTAATACACCTAAAAGTGGTAGAGATAAATTGATAATTATCTATCTATGTTAATTAAATTCTGAATATGGACCAACTTAATTTAATAAAGGACATGAATAAGGATCAATTTAATTCAAAAAAAGGAAATGAGTAGAATAAGTTTAGACTGCGTTGTCATTTAGCTCTCACTTAACAATGATTTCTCTATAGGTTAGTCTTAGAATTCTGTTATTGTTACTAATACAAGTCTGTCTAGTTAATATTTCAGTGTTGTTCTCATTTAGTTAAAATTAGGTAACAAATAAGTTTACAATCAACATTATAATAATTACCTAAGTATCTGAAATAAATGTGCTAATACCAAATTTCTGTCCTTAGATTATTCAATTAGTTATTAGAATTTGAAATTAGTAGTTATTGATGTGTAATCTGATACCTTCTGAAATAATATGAATTTATTTGACTTCTTCTATCATTTGAGGAACATTTTTTTTTAATCTTATGCTGAAATTACAAATCTGTTCTATATTTTTTCCTTTTACTCTGGGCCTGATCATGAATACAGGCCATATTTGATTAAAGTCACCTTTGGGTCTTCGAGTGGAGATACTAAAATAAACTAGGCTTCAGAGGTCTATTTTCCCACAATGGACTATTAAAGTATTACAAAAGTCCAGGCCTAGTAATAAAGAATTGCCCTGGACCTTGTAATAACAAGTTTAGAAATAATACAAAACCATATTCTAATTAGGGAGAAAAAACAGAAATACCAAAACATAGTATACAATAAGTTTGGACTTCTAAAAATAAAGGATGAGCCTCATATTAAAAATGAAAGATACACGGGGCCCCCATGTGAATTTTAATATAAAGTGTTAGACTCGGAAGGACAGTTTAGCGAATTTTACGGTCTTTCCTATAGATAATAATGCGTAGACGTTATAGGCACGATTAGAAATATACATCCTCAATACGAGTGCACATTTATGTGACTCAAATCTCAAATCCCGGTGAAGCTAAAATGCACTAAAGTCACAGGCATAATGGTTGTGGTGTGACTCAAAATGCGTTTTCGAGACGTCGCAAGTCGTTAAAATAACAAAACGACACTTTGTCATTTGTAAAAGCATATAAATAAATCAAATAGGACAAATACAATAGTTGAGCGACCGTGCTAAAACCACAAAATTCGGGAGTGCCTAACACCTTCTTCCGGGTTAACAGAATTCCGTATCCGGATTTTTAGTTTCGCGGACTGTTAAAATAGTCATATTTCCTCGGATTCGGGATTAAACCGGTGACTTGGGACACCATTATCTTCCCAAGTGGCGACTCTGAAATCTAAATAAATCCCGTTCCGATTGTCCTTAAAGTGGAAAAACTCCTTCCCTGTTGTTATTATTATATCCCTTCTTGGGGTGTATTATTAAATAGTAGGGTATACTTTATCTTTAAAAGTAGTAAAAAGGGAGGTGTGACAACCATTATGACTGAGTTCAAGTAATAAGTCGAAACAGTCATAAAAATCCCCGAAGAATTAAAATACTTAGCACAAAGCCCAAATATGGCAATCAGCCCAAATCACGATGATAACAAGTAAATTTCAGTCAAATACACAGTAAATTCATCAACCGGGATGGACCAACTTACAATCCCCAATGGTGCTCTACCCCACGCCCACTATCTAGTGTGAAATTCACCTCAATTTAGCATTACGATGTGCGATCCGGTGTTTCAAACCCTCAGGATATTATTTACAATTATTACTCACCTCAAACCGGTGAAATCTCTAGCTCGCGATGCCCTTGCCCCTAAAATTGGCCTCCTCGCACGTCAAATCTGATTAAAACCATAGCAAATACATCACAATAGGCTAAGGGGAAACAACATCAAAATCACGAAATTGCAAAACCCGAGCATCAGGCCCACTTCTCGAAATCAGAAATTTTCACATCAATAGATTCTTATCTCCTCACGAGTTCATACAAACCGAGAACTGTCAAATCCGAGCTCAAATGACCCATCAAATCCCCAAATAAAATTTCAATAGTTCTTCAATTTTAGGCTTAATTTCCATAAATGTCTTGACCAATTTCACAATATATTTGTGTTTTGAGTTCACAAATCTTACCTCCAATAAATGCCGGTCAAAACCCTCTTCGATTCCCATCCAAAAGCTCTCAAAGATGCACAACAATATTGGAAATTAACTTGGACTCATAGAGGAAATGTTTTAAAACCCTTCTGCCTAGCTGGACTTTCCTTCTACGCGATCGCAGCCCCAAGCTCGCGATCGCGAAGAGTAAATATTTCCAATACCTCAAATGCACTATATGAATGCAACATACCACATGATGAGTAGATTCCTATAGCCATGCGAATGCGTCTCCCTTGATGCGAACAAAGAGAACAAATCTGCTGGGTCCCCAAACTTATACGCAAATGTTAAAGTACCACCGTAATCGCGAAACTTCCATTTCCAGAACTACGCGAACGCGACCCTGAAGCTGCAAACGCGACGACCAAATATCAGGCCACCTGAATTTATCTACGCGAATGTGGGTGACCTCCCGCGATCGCGAAGCATTAAATACCTGCAACAACTGAGATGAAATTCTGCAATATCTCAAAGTTCAAAACTTCCCGTTTGGCCATCCGAAATTACTCCGAGGCCCCCTGGACCTCAACCAAAAGTGCCAACCCATCCTAAAGTATCACCCAAACCCGTTCCAATCATGAACACACATCAAACTACACTAAATCAATTCTCATCGAATTCAAGCCTATGTTCTCGCAAAACTTCCGAACTACGCATTCGATCAAAAATCCGACCATAACACCTCCGAATGACCTAAAAGTTTGCACACATTTCCAAAAGCACCCAACGAAGCTACAACAACTCTTGGAATACCATTACGACCCTCGGATCAAAATCTTACCTATCAACTGGAATTCACCAAAATATTAACTTCGCCAATTCAAGTCTAATTCTACATCAGACCTCTAAAATAACTTCCGATCACACTCCTAAGTCACAAATCATCTGCCGAAGCTAACCAAATCGCCGGAATCCACATCCGAGCACTCTAACTCATAGGTCAACATCTGGTTGACTTTTCCAAAACAAGCCTTTCTTAAAGAGACTAAGTGTCTCATTTCCTTCCAAAAATCAATCCAATTCAACTCGTTCACACAAGACATAGATAATGAAGCATAACTAAGTATGAAATGGGGGAAACAGAGTGGCTCTCATGAGACGAGGGGTTAGGTTGTCACATCCTCCCCAACTTCAACAAACGCTTGTCCTCGAGCGTACCCAAAGTTGTCCTAGAAGCCAAACAATAGTTGAATGACCTTACCAAGCATATACCTGGGGGAGATGCCATGTAAGGCCCCATAAAATTTTTGTGCATAAAACCTAGTAGCTATGGTGTCATGGACCGAATAATGTGTTAGGAATGCGTAGAATTCTTCGTGGCGAGCAAGCTCGCCGCGGTTCGGACCCTTGCTAGAGATTTAAGTTTCAAAAATGTAAAGAATCAACTTTTCCAGAAAAATGTCAATTCTGCGGTCAGGAATGCGACCGCAGATCTGCTATGCAGACCGCATTCCTGCCGCAGAGCTTAACATAAGGTTTACAAAAAAATTGGTGTTGAGAATGCGGTCGATATGCGATCGCAAAATGGATCTGCGGACCGCAGGTCTACCGCATAAATTCTTGAAGGTTTTTGAGTGTCAAATCTGCGGTGCACTCTGCGACTGCAGATCAAGAATGCGGGTCACATTTTGGTCGCATTCCATAACAAAACTTGTGTAAATTTTGAGGCAATTCTACAGTTATTATGCGGAGCGCATGTCGATTCTAAGATCGCAGATGCGACCGCAGAATTGACCCAGCCCAGAAATTTTATAAAATTCAATCCGACCTCTTCTTTAATATAACACCTTTCTCCTTCATTTTATCGTATATTCTTACCAAAATTAGACAGAGAAGAGAGGGATATTAGAGAGAGAAGTCTTTCATCTTCAAAGATTGTTCCAACTACTTAGTTCAAAGGATTCTAGGGCAAAGATTCAACTTCCCCAAATCATTTTAAGGTAAAAACCCTAGCTATTTTCTCTAATTTTCAGTTTTGAAATGGGTAAGAAGAGGGTTGCATATAATAGCTTTTGAAAATGGAATTTTACACTCATGCATGATTATTGAACTTGATTTTTAGTAAAGAGGAAGTGGATAGGCGTAAGAGTCTGCAAAACAAGGTCGGCAAAGATATGGTAGCTTGCGTAAGCATAAAGTAGGAAGTTAACGGAAGAAAACTCGATACCAGGTATGTATGGCTAATTTTGATTCTTGTGAAATCGCCTATATTTGTGAAATTTGTTGGTTTGTGTTAATTTGACAAATTGTGTGAAATTCTTGATGTTTCTGTTGGATATTCAAATTGCTTTTGAACTATGAGTGATGTAATGTGGGATAGGAACCCAGAGATAAATGAGAGTTGAATTTGGTAAAGAATTGTGAATAATGGCTATGATGGCATATATGATGCCTTGTGAAAAATAAACGAAACACTTGAGGTGTGGTAAGTTGTTGAACATAACAATATGAACATTCTCGATTTTGGAAACATTGTAATTTGGTTGTGTTATTGGTTTGAGAAGTAATTGAGAACATGAACCAATTTGTAAGTTTTTTATTTGAACTTGTTGTATTTGTGTGTCGTGCCTTATCTGCTGTTTGTGATTGTTGTGTTTGAAACTGTACGGTGGGATCAGGTTGCGTGCAGAAACATGAAGAAATAAGGTGTGGGTTGGGGTGATAAGGGTGGCTGAGGTAATAAGGGTGGACGAGGTAATAAGGATGGAAAGCGATCGAAATCGCAAATGAAATTGATACAAAATCATTGATATGAAATTGTGAAAGGAGACAACAGGAGAGTTTGCAACCTGTGGGGCACTGATTGCCCCTTTGTTTGACTACTTGTGATTTATGTGGTTGATTTGTTGTTGTTCTACTTGTTGACCTTAAACGTGCTTCGTGTTGAGACTTATATGAAATGAGTAAAAGGTGGAAAATATGGTTAGCTGGCTTAATTGATTTCTTGATGTTATTTATTTGCTGTCTTGTCATCGTGATTCTTGTTTAACGGCTTGAGTTTACTTGGGACAAAGTTTGTCCATACATACCAGTACAATTGAAGTGTACTGACGTCCCTTTTGCTGGGGACGCTACATTCGTGTTATGATTGTAGGTGGATCAGTAGCAGGCACTTCAGCTCATCGATAGTAGTATCCTTCATCCTCTACTGCCCGTTTTGGTGAGCCCCTTTCTTCCTCGGGGCCTTGTGTGGTTCACGCCACTTTTGTTTAGAATTCATTTTGGTTTTTAAGGTATAGCCGGAGCCTTGTTACCGTCAAGTATTGTATTCCCTTTTGTATCCTAGAGGCTCTGTAGACAGGTAAACTGTGGGATTCCAGTCTTATGTATATATTATGTCGGGCGATGTAAAAACTATAAACTTGTTAATGAATCACTCGTATGGTTATGTTTGTATATTGTGAAACCTGTTATAATTGGTAAGATATTTGGTTAATGAGATACAGTCAACACAGGGGTAACGCGTGGGAATGAAAGGCACCCAGGTACGCTTGACCGGGGCTACCCGATCAGGCGCCGGTCATGTCCCTCGATTTGGGGCGTGACATCCCACTTCACCCTATCTCGCATATGTCCGATAACACAACATAGCTGAATTTTCCCAATCCATCTAGTCCATAAACCATAGGACCACATTGCACTTTTCAAAATCATACACAAGATCGGTACCTCACATCTATACTCAAAACAAGCCTGAACCAGTTGTCATATCCCATACCTACAACCTTAGGTGCAATCATATGATATTATACATAACCCAAACACTGGAAGCGAAAACATCTATTCACAGCAGTTGCCCACAACACTCGAATAACAGAAAAAAATCTCTTATCAACTAAGGCCTTACTCCAACACTTTCATATACAGCCAACAATAAGTGAAACACGCAATAAATCGTTTCCATTTCTCCGATCAACCATTCATGAAGCCACTTCCCTTTTGACTAATACCACAGCAGATTCGGAGCCGAACCTCGATATTATCCTTTCTACAAGCTGAAATCAAATCCATTCGTAATCATTAGTGACCCCAATGATCACCTCGAGTCCAACACACCACTCTGGTGATATGAAACCTCAATACAGACCTAAGCCAAAACTTGCTTAATACACGCACCAATAAGAAACGATCTGAACATACTCAAATCATGTAAAATGAGTCAAACAAAAAAACCTTTACCTCAAGCTTATCAATACCATCACAACATAGGCTGAGACCCCGTCTCACATCATAGAAATGGAACACTTGAATCTACCCCAAAAGGTCATATGTCCACGTGGCCTCGCTACAATACGCGATCCTATCCAAACAGTGTTACACATGAAACACCACGAATCACTATGCTAAAAAGTAACAACCACACACAATTTGATGTTTGGAACCCAAACAAATCATTACCCCCATGGTGAAAAAAATAACACACGACATGCAACTCGATATGTCATAACCAATACTCCATTTACCAAGCAACACCCAAATACTGTTCCCGCTCGACTATCACTATGAATCCCCAATAGAACCGCACCACATGTGCACTTAAAAAACAAATCATAACGTCTCAATACATCAAAACACAACTCAATAACGATCGAATCAACCTATCCCTAAACAATAAAATTCGGGGCCTACCAAGCCAACTCAAGCTAAATACACAACCAGATTGACCTGCCAAAAAACCAATAATTAAGGAAGCCCAAAGCTACTCCTTCCACTACTACAGCTATTATTGGGGCCATATGATACGATGCCCAGAACCAAATCAATACTGAAGTCCACAACCTCATCTAGCGATATGTTCAACCATAAGAAATATATCTGAAAGGTCCCTCAAATCCATAGCTGAATCAATGGTAGAAACCTATACACTGACATCCATCACAAAGGACCAATTAAGAAAAGCAACCATCCCTAGCCATCTGGCCGCCTTTGAAAATAGAAACCACTCTGCTAGAACATAATCCGATGCACCTCTCCACTCAAACTATGGCATTTCCGGCATAGCCCGTAGCGCAATAGTTTTGAATTATCTAACACTAAATTAACCAATCTGAATTTCAACATCACATCCAAAATCAAACATACCAGCAAATAAAGATCCACTCGAGCCTCCAAATTGCAGTAGCTACTAAACGATGCCGAATACATACGATCCACAACCACGACATAGCCCGTACATGAGAACTCCTACTCTCAACTCCATATAGCACACGAATAATCATACCCGATCCCAATTTTTCCGTATGAATACATATCGCACCTCAAGTACTCAATCATTCAATGAAATATATTCTAAAATTCCCTGTGCCATCAAACAAACTTAGATATCAGCAGTCGATCTAGCAAGGAAGCGCCACACTACTACCGAAGTATCATTAGTTTAATCATATTACCCCTTTTCGAGTCAAATACCATCGTCAAATCACTTCCAATTAGCAGTACCATTTTCCTTGATTAACTGAGGCTACTCGTTGCCTAAGAATTTTATGAATTTCTTTTCAGAACTGAACTGAAACTAGTCTAGCCAAGAACTTCCACTTATCCCATTCGGAAGAAAATAATTATAAATGCCATGCTCCGCATGCCCATAGAAAATATATATGCCCAAACCACAATAATACCCAACAAGAACTCTCTCCCAGTTCCATTTGCACAACTAAACTGCCAGGACTGAATACTTCTAACTAGACCAAGCTAAGCATGCCGTCAGAACTCAATAACTATGCTGCAAAATATCTGTACGAACTCATTACCTTGAACACACACGAAGAATTAATCATATCCTTACCATACACATTCGATCTACTATCAAGCTATTCCGTCTATCTAATTTCCCTTCTAACTCATCATCAACTTGATATTCCCCCTTGCTATAGCACCATGATGTTTCAACCCGAGCTTACCTGTAACGACCCGACCGGTCGTTTTAGAAAATTACGCCCCAATCCCCAATTTAACTATTCCCCTAAGTTCTTTTCTGCTATTGTGGTTTGCCGGGAGAGTCGGTTCTGAAATTTGGAGCATTTTGGGACACTTAGTCCCTAAATGAGAGCTTTAAAGCTAGAAAAAAGTCTGTAGCCGGAACAGTGTTAAGATGATCTCGGAACGGAAATCCGATGGTTCCATTAGCTCCGTTGGGTGATTTCGGGGCTAGGAGCGCGTTCGGAATGTATTTTGGAGGTCCGTAGCTCAATTAGGCTTGAAGTGCCGAAGGTTGAAATTTTGGCGAATCCGAACGATAGGTGAGATTTTGAACCGGGGGTCGGAATGGAATTCCGACAATTTCTGTAGCTTCGTTAGGTGATTTTAGATATGTCCGCAAATGTTCGGGTCATTTGGACGTCGTTTGGTTGGGTTTTGGATCGAATGTTAGTTTTGAAAGTTTTGAAGAAACTTAGGCTTGAATCCGTGTGTAATTGGTGATTGTGATGTTTAGGATGGTGTTTTTATGATTGGAATAAGTTCGTATCGTGTTTTGGAGTATGTTGGTGGTTTTTCGTTGGGGTCCCGGGAGCCTCGGGATGAATTCGGACCATCAAGCGGGCATTTGGAACTTGGAAATTTCTGCAGAAAATGCAACAGCAGTGCAGCAGACGTTAAGCCTACGCGTTCGCGTGGCAATGGCCGCGTTCGCGTAGGCATGGTAGGGCAAAGCATCGCGTTCGCGTCCCTTGGGTCGCGATCGCGTAGAAGGGAAAGAGGAAGCTCCGCGTTCGCGTCCCAGGTGTCGCGTACACGTAGAAGAAAAATGGTCGATTGGAAGGTTGTTCTTCGCGAACGCGTGGGAGTTGTCGCGTTCGCGTTGAGGAAGGGAAATTGTGCTTCACGGACGCGTGGGGAGCGTCGCGTTCGCAATAGGTAAATTTTGCAAGTCATCACGAACGCGTGGGCTACTTCGCGTTCGCGTAGAAGAAGTTGGGCTGTTCATCGCGAACGCGTGAACAGTAACGCGAACGCGATGAGCAATGGGGTCTGGCAGTGAGCTTAAGTTCATAACATAACACCCGCGACCCCCATACACAAAAACGCCATTTTTGAGCTCCAAGAGAGGATTTTGAAGGGGAAACGCTGGGATATCATCGGGAAATCATCGGGGGTAAGTTTCTTGACCTTAATTCGTTGGTTTATCATGAAGTCCGTGATTATTTCACTGAAAATGGGGGATTAAAGGTGGGTTTGAGCCCTAGGCCAAAATGTTAGAAAATCTCTGATTTGAGTGGTCAAATGGAGTCCGATTTTGGTAAATTTTATATGCCTAGACTCTATTGAGATAAGGAACCCGAAAATATAATTTCGGTGATTTTTTGATAAGTCTACCGAAAGTCGGGTTTTGGCAACTTGTGGATTTTGGTGCATTTTGAGTTATTTTGATTGGGTAATGCCCAATTGGCCTATTTTGATGTGATTCTATTGATTTTTATCGGATACTACACTTGTGGAGGCCGACATTCGTGGCAAGAGGGTTATTGCTTAGCGGTTTTGTACCGGAATTGAGGTAAGTGGCTTGTCTAACTTCGTGTGGGGGATTTTCACCCCTAGGATATTATTGTGATACTTTAAATTCCTTGTACGCGAGGTGACGGGCGTGTACATGCGCTGGTTGTTGAACACTTACTTTACTCAAAATGTTTAATGAGTGATATTCCTGTTTTTAGCTGTTAAATTTGATATTCCTACCCGGTGGTAGTTAGAAAAGCATGATTAGATAGTGTTTAACTGTCTAGTTGCCTAATTGTCTCACTTGAGTTTTCTCGGTAATCGCTGGCGCTGTCTATCGGCGAAGTTATAGTTAAGCATATTATACTTTTCTCTGTGTATTCCTTTTTCTTGTATTGAAATGTGGACTACGGGTTCGATACCCGGGATTGAGATTATTGAAATATGGACTACGGGTTCGATTCCCGGGATCCTGAGATTATTGAAATATGGACTACGGGTTCGATTCCCGAGATCCTGAGATTATTGAAATGTGGACTACGGGTTTGATTCCCGAGATCCTGAGATTATCGAAATGTGGACTACGGGTTCGATTCCCGAGATCCCGAGATTATTGAAATATGGACTACGGGTTCGATTCCCGAGATCCCGAGATTATTGAAATGTGGACTACGGGTTCGATTCCCGAGATCCTGAGATTATTGAAAATGTGGACTACAGGTTCGATTCCCGAGATCCCGAGATTATTGAAATGTGGACTACGGGTTCGATTCCCGAGATCCTGAATTATGGTAGGGACTGCGGGTTCGATTCCCGGAGATCCTGAGTTATTGAGATATTATTGAGACATGGGCTGCGGGTTCGATTCCCGGAGATCCAGAGGTACCGAGAATGGGACCGTGGGTTCAATTCCCACAGATCCTGGATTTGTTTATTTGAGTTGGTTATTTGTTGTTAGCTTAATTGTAGACAGTTGCAGTAATCATCTTATTGTTGTTATTTCGGAAATTATTATCATTTAAACTGTTTATTTTTGTTATCATCATTATATTATTATTTCTCAGTAGGGCCCTGACCTTCCTCGTCACTGCTCCATCGAGGTTAGGCTTGGCACTTACTGAGTACCGCTGTGGTGTACTCATGCTACTCTTCTGCACACTTTTGTTGTGCAGATCCAGGTACATCAGGGCAGGCTCGTGCTAGGTGATTTCCGCAGCTTTTCCGGAGACCTCGAGGTATGATCTGCTACGTCCGCAGATCCGGAGGCTTTCCTTCTATTCTAGTAGTACTAGTTGATATTTTTCTTCATTTTGTTGTTAGATACTCTTTACACATAGAGCCACAATTGTATTTTCTATTTTAAGTCTGTGTTTCCGGGGGGTTCCGGATCTTGGTAGTGTTTTATTCATTGTGTGATGGATGTATGTGCCAAGCGGCACGGATTACATATCTTTTATGCTATTTTTCCGCTGTTTCTTATTTAAGTATTTATAACTTGTATATTCCGCAACGCGTTAGGCTTACCTAGTCGTGGGGACTAGGTGCCATCACGACATGTTCACAATTAGTGAACTAGGGTCGTGACAAGTTGGTATCAGAGCTCTAGGTTCATAGGAGTCACGTGACACAGACCGGTTACCTAGAGTCTCGCTGATCGATACGGAGACGTCTTTATTAGCCTTTATGCATTTGATGCACAGTGTGTTCAGGCCTTATCTGGACTCGTTCGTGATTGTCTTCATTGATGATATTCTAGTATATTCCCGGAGCCGGGAAGAGCACGAGCAGCATTTGAGGATAGTGCTTCAGATTCTGAGGGAGAAGCAGCTTTATGTCAAGTTCTCTAAATGTGAATTCTGGTTGAGTTCAGTGGCATTTTTGGGCCACGTGGTGTCGAGTGATGGTATTCGAGTAGATCCGAGGAAGGCGGAGGCCGTGCAGAGTTGGCCCAGACCCTCCTCCGCTACTGAGATTCGCAGTTTCCTTGGTTTGGCGGGCTATTACCGTCGTTTCGTAGAGGGGTTCTCTTCGATTGCAGCTCCTATGACTAGATTGACCCAAAAGGGTGCCCCTTTTCAGTGGACAGACGAGTGTGAGGCGAGCTTTCAGAAGCTCAAGACAGCTTTGACTTCGGCCCCTATATTGATGTTACCTACAGGTTCGGGGTCCTATACTGTATATTGTGATGCCTCACGAGTTGGACTCGGTGCGGTATTGATGCAGGACGGTAGGGTGATTGCCTACGCGTCGAGACAGCTGAAGGTGCATGAGAAGAATTACCCTGTTCATGATTTGGAGCTAGCTGCCATTGTTCACGCCTTGAAAATTTGGCATCACTATTTATATGGGGTTCCTTGTGAGATCTACACTGATCACCGGAGCTTGCAGCACTTACTTAAGCAGAAGGACCTGAATATGCGTCAGAGGAGATGGTTGGAGCTACTGAAGGACTATGATATTACTATTCTCTATCATCCGGGCAAGGCTAATGTGGTTGCCGATGCCTTGAGTCGTCGGGCGGAGAGTTTGGGGAGTTTGGCATATCTACCAGCTTCGGAGAGGCCTATGGCGATGGATGTTCAGGCTTTAGCTAGGCAGTTTGTTAGACTGGATCTTTCGGAGCCCAGCCGGGTTCTGGCTTGTGTGGTTTCTCGGTATTCTCTATTTGACCGCATCAAGGAGCGCCAGTTCGACGACCCTTATTTGCTTGTCCTTCAGGATAGAGTTTGGCGTGGTGATGCTCGAGACGTTACCATTGGGGATGATGGAGTTATGAGGATGCAGGGGCGCATCTGTGTGCCCAATGTAGATGATCTTCGAGAGCTGATTCTAGCAGAGGCCCATAGCTCGCGGTATTCCATCCATCCCGGAGCCGCGAAGATGTATCAGGACTTGAAACAGCATTACTGGTGGAGGCGGATGAAGAGGGATATAGTTGATTATGTTTCCAGATGCCTTAATTGCCAGCAGGTGAAGTATGAGCATCAGCGTCCGGGTGGATTGATGCAGCAGATTGAGATTCTCGAGTGGAAATGGGAGCGCATTACCACGGACTTTGTATCTGGACTTCCACGGACGGTTAGGAAGTTTGATTCCATTTGGGTCATTGTGGATCGGCCGACCAAGTCCGCCCATTTTATACCGGTGAGCACTACATATTCATCGGAGCGACCGGTGGAGATCTATATCCGGGAGGTAGTTCGACCGCATGGTATTCCAGGTTTCCATCATTTCGTATAGAGGCACTCGCTCACTTCACGCTCCGAGAGTCAGTACAAGCACGAGTTAGGTACTCGGTGGAACCGAGCACGCCTTTCACCCCCGCACCGATGGGCGTCCGAGCGCACTATTCGGATTTTGGAGGATATGCTTCGTGCGTGCGTGATCGAGTTTGGAGGTTCACGGGATCACTTCTTGCCACTAGCGGAGTTTGCTTATAACAACAGCCACCAGTCTAGTATTCAGCTGGCACCGTACGAGGCCCTATCCGGTAGGAGGTGCAGGTCTTCCGTGGGTTTGTTCGAGCCGGCGAGGCTATGTTGCTAGGTACCGATATGGTTCAGGGAGGCTATGGATAAGGTCAAGGTGATTCGGAACATACTTCGTGCCCAGTCCAGACCGAAGAGTTACGCGGACAAGAAAGTTCGCGACGTGGCTTTTATGGTCGGTGAGCGGGTTCTGCTCGAGTCTCGCCCACGAAGGGCGTTACGAGGTTTGGGAAGAAAAGAAAGCCGAGTCCTAGATTTATCGGCCCTTTTGAGATTTTGAGGCGTGTCGGGGAGGTTGCTTGTGAGTTGGCCTTACCTCCCAGCCCAGCCGGAGTTCACCCCGTATTTCATGTCTCCATGCTCCGGAGATACCACGGCGACCCGTCGCATGTGTTGGATTTCACATCCGTTCAGCTAGACAAGGATCTGTCTTATGTTGAGGAGCCGTAGCCATTCTAGACAGGCAGGTTCGAAAGCTAAGGTCAAAGAACATCGCTTCGGTAAAAGTTCGGTGGCGGGGCCAGCTGGCCGAGGAGGCGACTACACTTAAGGTTATTCCAAAGTGTAAGTCTGTTAACTAAATCATTACTAGCATAAATTGCACTGAATAAAAAAGTAAAAGGTAATTGTAACAACCCGGCCGGTCGTTTTAGAAAATTACGTCCCAATCCCCAATTTAACTGTTCCCCTAAGTTCATTTTCGCTATTGTGGTTTGCCGGGAGAGTCGGTTCTGAAATTTGGAGCATTTTGGGACACTTAGTCCCTAAATGAGAGCTTTAAAGCTAGAAAACGGTCCGTAGCCGGAACAGTGTTAAGACGATCTCGGAACGGAAATCCGATGGTTCCATTAGCTCCGTTGGGTGATTTCGGGGTTAGGAGCGCGTTCGGAATGTATTTTGGAGGTCCGTAGCTCAATTAGGCTTGAAATGCCGAAGGTTGAAATTTTGGCGAAACCGAACGATAGGTGAGATTTTGAACCGGGGTCGGAATGGAATTCCGACAATTTTTGTAGCTTCGTTAGGTGATTTTAGATATGTTCGCAAATTTTTGGGTCATTTGGACGTCGTTTGGTTGGGTATTGGATCGAATGTTAGTTTTGAAAGTTTTGAAGAAACTTAGGCTTGAATCCGTGTGTAATTGGTGATTTTGATGTTTAGGATGGTGTTTTTATGATTGGAATAAGTTCGTATCGTGTTTCGGAGTATGTTGGTGGTTTTCGTTGGGGTCCCGGGAGCCTCGGGATGAATTCGGACCATCAAGCGGGCATTTGGAACTTGGAAATTTCTGCAGAAAATGCAGCAGCAGTGCAGCAGACGTTAAGCCTACGCGTTCGCGTGGCAATGGCCGCGTTCGCGTAGGCATGGTAGGGCAAAGCATCGCGTTCGCGTCCCGTGGGTCGCGATCGCGTAGAAGGGAAAGAGGAAGCACCGCGTTCGCGTCCCAGGTGTCGCGTACGCGTAGAAGAAAAACGGTCGATTGGAAGGTTGTTCTTCGCGAACGCGTGGGAGTTGTCGCGTTCGCGTTGAGGAAGGGAAATTGTGCTTCGCGGACGCGTGGGGAGCGTCACGTTCGCGATAGGTAAATTTTGCAAGTCATCACGAACGCGTGGGCTACTTCGCGTTCTCGTAGAAGAAGTTGGGCTGTTCATCGCGAACGCGTGAACAGTAACGCGAACGCGATGAGCAATGGGGTCTGGCAGTGAGCTTAAGTTCAGAACATAACACCCGCGACCCCCATACACAAAAACACCATTTTTGAGCTCCAAGAGAGGATTTTGAAGGGGAAACGCTGGGATATCATCGGGAAATCATCGGGGGTAAGTTTCTTGACCTTAATTCGTTGGTTTATCATGAAATCCGTGATTATTTCACTGAAAATGGGGGATTAAAGGTGGGTTTGAGCCCTAGGCCTAAATGTTAGAAAATCTCTAATTTGAGTGGTCAAATGGAGTCCGATTTTGGTAAATTTTATATGCCTAGACTCGTATTGAGATAAGGAACCCGAAAATATAATTTTCGTGATTTATCGATAAGTCTACCGAAAGTCGGGTTTTGGAAACTTGTGGATTTTGGTGCATTTTGAGTTATTTTGATTGGGTAATACCCAATTGGCCTATTTTGATGTGATTCTATTGATTTTTATCGATACTACACTTGTGGAGGCCGACATTCGTGGCAAGAGGGTTATTGCTTAGCGGTTTTGTACCGAAATCGAGGTAAGTGGCTTGTCTAACTTCGTGCGGGGGATTTTCACCCCTAGGATATTATCGTGATACTTTAAATGCCTTGTACGCGAGGTAACGGCCGTGTACATGCGCTCGTTGTTGAACACATACTTTACTCGAAATGTTCAATGAGTGATATTCCTGTTTTTAGTCGTTAAATTCGATATTCCTATCCGGTGGTAGTTAGAAAAGCATGATTAGATAGTGTTTAACTGTCTAGTTGCCTAATTG
>JASVEL010010873.1:0-194867 GCA_032618575.1 Nicotiana noctiflora | reverse complement strand
CTAGATGGGCCATAGAGCTCAATGAGCACGACATCACCTATATCCATAGAACCGCCATCAAGTCACAAGTCCTCGCCGACTTCGGGCTGATTTCAGTATCAAAATCTCACCAGAGGTAGAGAAGGAAGCCCTGCAAGCCGCTTCAAACACCGACCCGTGGATCCTCCCCACCGATGGGGCCACAAACGCCTCAGTATCGGGACTAGGACTCGTCCTCGAAGTCCCCACGGGCGAAGTCATTCTCCAGTCCATACGATGTCCCGAGATGACTAACAATAAGGCAAAGTACGAATGCTGTTATTGCAGGTTTAAAACTAGCCGTCAGGTATGGGGCTCGCCGACTGGACCTACATTGTGACTCGCACTTGTGGTAAATCAAGTCACCGGGACTTATCAGGTCAAGGAATAGAGGTTGCAAAAATACCGAGCAGAGATCTGCAAACTAATGGCCTAATTTGTTGAATGCCGCTTCGAACAAGTTCGTAGGGTACACAACGCTGAAGCAGACGGATGGCTAAATTGGCCGCAGAAGCCACCAACCTGAATAAACAAAGCACCGTCACCCTCCTGCACTTTGTAATTGACCACACCGAGGTACTCTCCCTGCATCTGACTTGGGATTGGCGCAATTAATTTGTATCATATTTGCAGGATGGAAACCTACCACACGACAAAAAAGAAGCAAGAAAGCTTCGCACACAAGCAGCGAGGTACTGTTGGTGAATAACGACCTCTACAAAAGAAATTTTAGAGGGCCCCTGGCTAAGTGCCTAGGCCCCAACAAAATGACGCCGGTGTTAGAAGAGGTCCGCAAAGGTCATTGCGGCGCTCATACAAGCAACCGAGCGCTCGTGCGATATCTAATACGGACCGGATATTAGTGGCCCACCATGAAAAAATACGTGGAAGAATACGTCCGCCAGTGCGAAAAATGTCAAAAGTTTGCCCCTCTGATACATCAGCCAGGAGAACCCCTCCACTCGGTCACGTCTCCATGGCCCTTCATCAAATGGGGAATGGACATAGTCGGACCACTACCTATCGGAAGAGGGAAGGTACGCTTCTTATTAGTTTTAACTGACTATTTCTCCAAGTGGGTGGAAGCAGGTGCCTACGCCCAGATCCACGAGCAATAGGTCATAGCCTTCATCTGGAAGAACATCATATGCCATTTCGGCATCCCCAAAGAGATAACATGTGACAATGGACGACAGTTCATAGGACAAAATACAACTGACTTCTTCGATGAATGGCGTATCAAAAGAATACTCTCAACGCCATATCATCCAGCCGCCAACGGCCAGGAAGAGTCATCCAACAAAACCATACTAAATATTTTGAAGAAAAAACTCGAAGACGCTAAGGGATTGTGGCCCGAGCTGCCGCCAGAAGTACTATGGGCACACATGACCACCCCCAAATCCTCCACAGGAGAAACTCCCTACTCATTAGTCTACAGGACCGATGCCATCATACCGGTCGAAGTCGGTGAACAAAGCCTCAGATACTCGCACGCAAGCGGAGAGGAGACACTACAAGAAAATTGATTTTTAACGACCACTTCTTAACGAAGGGACATAAACCCGGTCGTTATAAGTATACTTATAACAACCATTTTTTTCCGGTCGTTGAAAAGGTTAATTAATAAAAATTTAGCACTAATATTTCCCTCTTTTTCCCAAACCCACGCGAACTAACCCAAAAACAACCGGTTGTTAAAAGATTAATAAAAATTTTGGCGCTAAGATTTCCCTCTTTTTCCCAAACCCACACGAACTAACCCAAAAACAAAGGAATTAAAAAACCCTAAACTTATTTTGGTAAAGAACCTGCGCTATTCGATCGTTGCTCGCTATTCCATTGCTCGCTGCTGCTCGCTATTCGATTGCTCGCTGCTGCTCAGTGAACAGGTCGAATTTCTGCTGCTGTGAACAGGTCCTATTTCCCCTAGGATTTCCCCTGCTGCTGTGAACGATTACGCGCGACCTTCTGCTGTGAACAACGATTACAACCTGCTGTTGTGAATGATTACAACCTATTGCTATGAACGATTACAACCTGCTATTATTCCCCTGCTGTGAATGATTAGTTTGGTCGCTTCCATTGATAACTACTCAATATCAAGTTTCTTCTCTTCGAGTTTCTTCTCAGGTAAGATTCGAATTACTCAATAAAGCTAGGGTTTTAAGGGCAAAATAGTTCTCTGCACTTGAGTTTTTTTCTTCGATTTTCTATTTGCGTTTTGAATTTCAGAAAAGAAATTGCAATTGTACGCCTTGTTGATTCATTAGTTTCTCTGTTGATTACAATTGTATGCCCTGTTGATTTTCTGTTCGCGTTTCACATTTCGACAAATATATATATATATATATATATATACTGCCCAGTACAACCTTCCTCGCTTGGTATTTGCACATTTTTTTTCTTCAACATTATCTGGATTTGCACTGATAATGCCAAGAATTATCTATCAATATGTTCTCTCCACTGCATAGGATTACTACACAACCATAGTGACAGTAGCACCTATGTTAAAGGCACTAAGTTCAAGTTATGACTAGAGAATCTCAACATAGTTCTGGGAGTCATGAATCTCGACCTTGTGGTAAGTATTGATTCTACACCACATTTTATTAATAAGAGTAACTATAACAAAAGAGGAAGATAGAAAAGTGAGATATATCAAATTTCATGTATATGATGATCATGAAGAAAGTGATTTCTGAAACATTCAAGGGCACTCTAGTTAAATATTCCATCGCTAGTACAAACAAGAATGGGATAATGGATCCCTTGCCTCGGGTCTTTCTTGGCATCAAATGGTGTAGTGGGCCTCCCATTAATAAGAATAGAGTCACTGTCTTCAAGCAACTCATGATCCATCTACAAATCTATCAGGAAAAGTCAACACTATAAGTATTTGTTCTATGAACACCCGTTCCAAGGAATCATACGCATTTTGCATGTCTAGCTTGATCATACATTTAGGCGGTACAACTTTTTTCAATACCCTTTAACTAGTTCATGCCCCATAATAATGTTGTCTGTAATGACTCTCCCTCCTTGGGACAAAAGCTGATTGGCAGTTATCAACATGATCATCCATAATTTCCCGTAGTCTTTTGGTTAGGATTTTAGAGATGATTTTATATATTGTTGTGCAACAAGATATAGGTCCAAAGTCCTTGACAGTTGAAGGGTTCTTGGCCTTGGGAATTAGTGTCACTGATGTGCAGTTTACGCCTGGGTTTTCTTGTATCAAAAAATTGTAGAACAACCTGTGTAACTTAATCACCTATAATTGGCCGGGCTTTCTTGAAGAAATACGCATTAAGACCGTCACACCCGGGGGCCTTTGTATCATTAATATTGTCAAATGCTTGAACTACTTCCTCATTACTAGTCAGACTAATTAACTGCTTCGGCTGATTTTTGTTAATTACAGCCCCATAGCCCCATCTTGAATAACTGCAGGATTAATTATGGGCAAAGATTCAATAGATGTGCCCAGAAGACTCCTATAAAAAATCACTTCTTTCTTTGTATGAGCTTTAGTATGTAGCAATGCCCCTTGAAGTGATTGTAGATTCCTAATGGAGTTCTGACCACAAATGTTCTTCATATTAGCAAAGAAATAAGTAGAGTTAGAATCTCCTAAAGCAAGCCATTTGATTCTAGATTTCTGCTTGTATATACTCTCCTCAATTGCTCCCCATTTCTTTCGCCGAGGGTCGATTGGAAACAGCCTCTTTTCCCTATCGGGTAGGGGTAAGGCCTGCGTACATATTACCCTCCCCAGACCCCACCCTGTGGGACTATAGTGGATAGTTGTTGTTGTTGTTGTATCTTCTTAAGTAGATTGATTAATATTCCTTAGTAAATGTGACTAATATGTTTTTGCTCGCTTATGTTCATTTCTTGTTCATTGCCATACTAATAGTTTTTGGTTGACTATATATGTATATCAATTTCGTGTATACACCAGATTATGGCATCTGATAAGCAATGGATGGAACTTATTAATGATCGCCTTGATAACGCTTACATACTTGGGATGGAGAACTTTCTTGATTATGCTTTTAAAAGATTGGGAGAAACAAGCGAAATACGTTGTCCATGCGTCAAATGTTGTAATGCAATTTCAGGAACACGTGAGCTGGTTAGGTCACATTTAATAGTACATGGAATGGTCCAAAATTATACCCTTTGGTATCACCATGGGGAGAGATTAGGCGAGTCTTCTTCAGAATATGAATTTGTAGGTGATAAGATCAACGAAGAGGGTGATAATGAGGATGAAATACATGAAATTTTAAGAGATTTATATCCCACTTTTGAACGAGACAATATGAACAATGATGGTGATGGGCTGTTTGAGGAGGAACCAAATATTGAAGCAAAACGATTCTATAGGATCTTAGAAGATTTTGAGCAACCATTGTACCAAGATTCAAAAGTTTCTAAACTTTCTACTTTAGTAAAGTTGCTTCATATCAAAAGTATTGGTAATTGGAGTAACGCATCATTTACAATGTTGTTGAAGCTCTTGAAGGAAGATTTATTGCCGGATGGATCAAACTTGCCAGATTCATATTACGAAGCAAAGAAGGTAATTCGGCACCTAGGGCTTTCTTACAAGAAGATTGATGCATGTAAGAATGATTGTATGTTATACTGGAATGATGATAAGTCTCTTGAGTCTTGCAAAGTTTGTGGTGCATCTAGATGGAAGGAGGATACACGTAGCGGGGAAACCAAATTTAAAAATGGGAAAAAGATACCAAACAAGATTTTACGTTATTTTCCTCTAAAGCCAAGACTTCAAAGATTTTTTATGTCCTCGAAAATATCTACTCTGATGAGATGGCACCACGACAAAAGAGTTGATGATGGAATAATGAGGCACCCAGCTGATTCAATAGCGTGGAAAACATTTGACGAACTTCATCAATCTTTTGCATCCGAGCCTCGTAATGTTCGACTTGGACTTGCTAGTGATGGTTTTCAACCATTTGGAAATTCCAAAACTCCATATAGCATTTGGCCTATGGTACTTATTCCTTATAATTTACCACCTTGGCTATGCATGAAGAAAGAAAATTTTATTTTGTCGATGATTATTCCTAGTCCTGAGAGTCATGGAGATGCTATTGATGTCTATCTCCGGCCTTTGATAGAGGAATTAAAGGAATTGTGGGAATCTGGAGTGAAGACCTTTGATGCGTCAACTAAACAAAACTTTGTGTTACATGCATCTTTGTTATGGACCATTAATGACTTTCCCGCCTATGCAAATTTGTCTGGATGGAGTACAAAGGGAAAACTAGCGTGCCCATGCTGCAATAAAGAAACTCACTCAATTAGGTTACAAAATTGTAAAAAACAGTGCTATATGGGCCATAGACGCTTTCTTCCTCTTAATCACAAATGGAGGAATGATAAAGCATCATTTGATGGCACTAAGGAGAAAAGATTACCACCAAAACAGTTGTCTGGTGATGATATACTTGATCAAGTGGCTGATTTAGATGGGTTGCAACTAACAAAGGATCCAAAGAAGAAGATTAAAATATCACATGAGAGTAGGGGTGATAATTGGAATAAGAAGAGTATTTTCTTTGATCTCCCATATTGGAAAACTCTTTTATTGCGGCATAACTT
Source organism: Nicotiana noctiflora (assembly GCA_032618575.1). Classification (NCBI taxonomy): domain Eukaryota; kingdom Viridiplantae; phylum Streptophyta; class Magnoliopsida; order Solanales; family Solanaceae; genus Nicotiana; species Nicotiana noctiflora. The sequence goes on along the minus strand of JASVEL010010873.1, from coordinate 189,206 downwards.
AGATATAATGCACATTGAAAAACATATATGTGATAATATTTTAGGGGCAATCTTAAATATCAAAGGAAAAACCAAAGACACCATAAACACTCGGTTGGATTTGCAAGCAATGAACATTAGGAAAGAATTGCATCCAATAAAAATTGGGGATAAATATGACTTACCAACGGCATGTTACACATTATCTCCTGAAGAGAAGCACAGGTTCTTCAGTTTCTTGAAGGACTTAAAGGTCCCAGATGGATTTTCATCAAATATTTCCCAGTGTATCAACCTTAAAGATCGCAAAATTTCAGGTCTAAAAAGTCATGATTGCCATGTTCTTCTGCAGCATTTACTCCCACTTGCCCTACGGGGCATGCTATGCAAATCTGTGTGTGAACCACTTATTGAGTTGTCTTTGTTTTTCAACGTACTTGGATCGAAATGTTTAAGTGTGGATGAATTAGAGCAGATAGATGCCCAAATCCCAATAACTGAGTGCAAGCTAGAAAAAGTATTCCCTCCGACATTTTTTGATGTCATGGAGCACTTGCCAATTCATTTAGCTAATGAAGCTAAGATTGCTGGACCTTCTCAATATCGATGGATGTATCCAATAGAGCGATATATTTATTTTATGAAACTATTTATTCGTAATAGGGCTTGCGCAGAAGGTTCTATTGCAGAGGGATATTTAGCAAATGAATGTATGACCTTATGTTTAAGATATATACATACAATGGAAACAAAGTTTAATCGCCTTGAACAAAATTATGACGGTGGTAATATAGAATCTGATGGAGGTTTAACAATTTTTTGTCATCCCGGAAGAGCTTTAAGAGGTGGCAAACCACACAAACTCGATTCAAATGAAATGGAGCAAGCACATATTTATATTTTGAAGAATTGTGATGAAATTCAACCATTTCTCGAGTAAGTAATGAGTTGTTTCAATAATTTACTTTTATGTACCTTTTCTATTTTTTTCATTAAAATAATATGTTATTGTGCTTTAATTATATGTAGAGAGTTTTCACTAACTCCAGTTGATACCTCTCAAGAAAATTCTGATAGGCAATTCATTGGTTGGTTAAAAGAAAGGGTGAGTACTAGTTAATATTAATATTTTTCAAACCAAGTATGTAAATATTATTTGCTAAATTATGTGCTTGATATTGATAGGTTGCAAGATTACACAAAAGCAATGACAGTAAAGAAATGGCAGATTTGCTATCATTGTCACGTGGTCCCATGCCATACGTGACACGTCATCGAAGCTACCTTATTAATGGATATAGATTTCACGTGAAAGATTATGATAAAGGTTTTAGAAATCAGAACTGCGGGGTGGTTGTTATTGGAGAAACAGATGAAGAGAATAAGAATATTGATTACTATGGAGAACTAACAGATATACTAGAATTACAATTTATTGGTGGAGGAAGAATTGTTTTATTTCGATGCATGTGGTTTGATGTGTATAACCAAGAAAAGGGATTTAAAATAGGTGAATATGGCTTTGTAAGTGTTAACCACCATCGATTTTTGAAAACAATAGAGCCTTTTATATTAGCCAACATAGCATCACAAGTTTTTTACGTTGACGATCTATCCAATAAAGGTTGGCATGTTGTACGAAAAGTTCAACCTCGTGATACTTTTGAGGTTTTGCACGAAAATATTGATGATTTAGAGGAGTTAGATCATTCTTCACTACTGAAAAGGAAAAGAACTCATGAAGATTTGGATATTTATCAACTCCTTTATTTAATTAGGCAACTTACTTGTGATGAGGAAAGTGTCGTACTGGATTTCATTTGATTTAAAAGTTCAGAAAAGATTTTAAAACTATATTAACTGATTATATGTTCTTATATGATGAATATGACTTGATAAATATTTGGTTATCTCCAGGTTTGTATCCGTCATTTTCTTGTAAATTATCTTTATTACTGTTGTCTATAGCCATGTAACTTCCTAGCTTCTTTCAAAGACCTCCATATGTTCATATATGATAATCCTAACATGATAGACATCTGTTACTCAATTTCTTTTTGTGCCAGGTTGACATGAATCCATCAAAATACCAGAAGTCTAAAATGGAATCAAGTTAGAAGACTGTTAAGCATGTGTACGTTCCACCTGGTACCTTAGCAAGGGGCGAGGACAGAGCTTTAGAGCATTGGGTTCTGTAAGAGTAAATGCTGAACAACGAGATTTGATTGGCAAAAGTAAAGCTTTTAACTTATTAGCTTCTGATATTAATAACCTAACTCATAATGATAGTCTTGAACCTTTTGGTTTTGATCAAATATTTGAAGGTGATACTCTTTTTCCTCACGAAGAAGAAGAGATGCAGGGCACCCGGAGAAGTGAAATAAGTATTTTATTATCTCAAGCTATATGATTTTTTTGTTATTATTGTACAATATCTTTCTTTATATTTGTGTTAAATTGGAATTTCAAGGGCTTTGTGATTCTGAAAAGGTAAAAAAATTGAGGGGAACGAATTGGTGTAAAAATGTTGCACTCAAAGTTGGAGAAAATGTTGTGCCCCATGGTGTTGATACTGATCTTTTTCCTCAGGAAGAAGAAGAGATGCAAGGTACTCAGAAAGTATTTTATTATCTCAAGCTATAAGATTTTTTCTTTGTTATTGTACAAGATCTATTTTTATATTTGAGTTAAATTGGAATTTGCAGGGCTTTGTGAATCCGAAAAGGTTAAAAAGGTAAGGGGAATGAATAGGTATAAAAAAGGTGTAGGACTCAGAGTTGGAGAAAACATAGTGCCTCCTGGTTTTGATCAAATATTTGAAGGTGATACACTTTTTCCTCATGATGAAGAAGAGATGCAGGACGCACAAAGAAGTGAAATAAGTATTTTATTATCTCAAGCTATATGATTTTTTTATTATTATTGTCACACCTCCTTTTGGCGCGCCCACTACCCGGGGGTAGAAGCGTAAGGGAGTTTTTCCAATTTATGTGACAATATTCGAAACGGGATTATTCTATTTATTTCAGAGTCGCCACTTGGAATAAATTAAGGTGTCCCAAGTCACCAATTTATTTAAATCCCGAATCGAGGAAATTTCGACTTTCCAAATGAAGTCTGCGAACCAGAAATTCTAAGTAAGGAATTCTGTTGACCCGAGGGAAGGTGTTAGGCACCCCCGGATCCCGTGGTTCTAGCACGGTCGCTTCAATTATTATAGATGGCTAAAAAAATTCCTGATTTTATACATGCTTATAAATTATACGCTCTGATTAAACTTTAAACCGCTCTATTAATTTGAAACCATACCAAAAGAAAGACTAATTACAATATAGATGCGGACTTTTGACAAATAAGTAAATCAAAAATGTGTCCAGATTACTTACTTCAAACTATGCCAATTAAAACAATTGTTAGACTAGGCAAAAACGATTTATTTAAGAGTATATCCCTTAAGGTTATTTCCAATTAAAACCTATACAAAATGATATCTTATTTTTGCAGTTTGTTGACTTAGGAGCAAAGATTGCCTAAAAATAAAGTGTAAACTAGTAAAGAATTAATCAACTATGCCGGATGTGAGTATTTCATCATGGTTCATTACTTGGCATAAGATTATCCATAATATGGTGCGTCCCAATTTATTTATTTATTTATTTATTCTTTTTTTTTACTTGGCTAACGCAATAGAATACCTAATGGTAATCTTAAAACCCCTTGTTGAAATTCTAGCGTCTATTTTATAAGCAACTATGACTTAAAATGCAAACGACTATGACTTAAATATCAAAGACATGAATCACTTAACAATCCTAAATACTTCATCATCAAATAAAGCTAAAGGCCTAACATATGAGTTCCTTCAAGTTCTAGTTTACAAAACTATCTACAAACTTAACTCAAATCAATTCCAATTATATAACAAGATACAGTAAAACCACACTAATAAATCATAGAACAAAAACTAAACAAAAGGAAAGAAAAGTAAACTATTCCGCTTCAACATCTTTATATCAACTTCCTTTGTAAATTTTCAATTGTTCTCGGCCAATGTGGTTACAAGAATATACCTGGAATTCAAAGCAAATTGAGAGGATCAATGACTTATTTGGCAGTGAACGCAGCAACAAAGCAAACAACGGCAGTAGATTCCAGCAATATCAGTACAGCACCAGACCAAACTTAAGCAAACAGTTCAAACTTCCCCCAGAATGCACTTCCAATGACAAACCAGAATCAATTGCAAACAAACAAACAGCAATCAACAATACCCAATAGACCCTGATGAATTTGAGCTTAAACCAGAAAAAAGGGCTGACAGTTATCAGAATCAAACTAACTCACTCGAATTGAATCAAAAGGACCCAAATGGAGCAATGAGACCTAATGTATTCTAGGATTTTTCACAGATATTGAACTTAACAGGATTGGACTCTCAAAAATCTCTCACAAAGACTGTTTTTTTCAGGTCTCTCAAGCTGATCCTTCTTAAAGCTTTTTTCTTTTTTCTTTTCAGTCCTATTGCTAGTGTATCTCTGTTTTTCTCTCTACTTTTCCAGTGTTTTCGAAAATCCTAAGCTCTCTCTGTATCTGTCCTTCCAGTGAATATCCCTCCCTCTACTTATAATAGAAAGGCTCCCAGGGACACTTCAACAAATTAAAAATAGAACTCTGCCCATCCTCCTTCTGTCCAGCCCATAATATTCTCACTGTTAACCCACTACCCAATGTCTTCCCCCTTTTCTTTATTCAAAAGGTATGGCAGCTTATTGGTTAATCATTTCTTATTAAGTTTTGGCTTAAACTAGCCCATCACTATTAGACAGATTCAACAGTTAAGTGGTCCACTAGCATTCATCTGACAAGCCAACTCAAAACAACACATTTTCAAAACTTAGATTCCTAATCACCCTTGACACCTCTGTCAGAGGTGCAACTGTAACCAATTCTAACCTTGTCACGACCCCAAATCCGGTCGTGATGGCGCCAGTGAGACAACAATGCCTTTAAACTGTCCTGGAAAAATAGGAACTCAGGGATTTGACGAATGGTGGTCACATGATCAAACTAATTCATTGGTATTACTGCCTAAGGCATGAAACTATTATTGTGCGATTCAGGTATTCACATATACTAAACTAACTGACGACATTTAATCAATCGACTATATGAGCCATAACAAACAACAATAAACAGACAGGCCACCAAATGACTTTGGCGGCTTTAGGCAAAACAGGGGATCAAAGTGAATTAACATGTTTCAACGATGTTAATCGAATTGAAATCATGGTTTAACGCAATACAATTGACGAACGTAAAAGGAATTGACCAAATAAAAGGCCATTTGGAGATGGACAGAACAGATTTGAAAGATGAAAGAAAATAAGAAACTCCAGAGAGACAGATTATACATGTAGCCAAATATTACTAAAAACATAACTAGAACAAAAAATAAAAGGAAAGTTACCTCGGGAACCAAAATGAACCAGGTTCGAACTTGGTTTGGAACTATTGAGGCCAAACGGGCTTTAATCGAGATGTTCTCGATTGAGAACACCTAGACTAAAGTCCCTTGGACCTCAATTGATGACTAAATTGGCTCGAATTGGGCTTCTTGAAAATTAGGGTTCTTGGGGCTTCGGAATTTGGGGCTTGAGTGGTTCGGGCTTGATTCGAACCAGGCTAAGGTTGGTAGGGGTATGAGGGAGGTCTAGGGATGCTATGGTGTGAGTTTGGAACGATTTGGCATAGGTTTGGTTTTAGCTCGAATCTTCAAATGAAGATTCGAGAAGACGGGGAATGATTCGAGGGAAACGGTTTGTGGATTTGGACTCAGGATGTTCGGAAGGTCATTTGGTGTTAAGATGGAGAGGTTTGGCCTACCGGAACCGCCGTGAGGCGATTTCCGGTAGGCGGAGTGCGGCGGGGGACGGTGGGGGCTCAGCCGTCTCTATGAGAGACGATGAAATGGAGGTCTGGCTTAAGGGGGGCTGGGTAGGCTTTTTGGACTTATATACCAACATGGGAAATAAATCCTGGCCGTTTGATCTGATGAGATCAACGGCCTGGATCATTTCACTTATCCAAACGATACCGTTTGGTCATCATTGAAGCCGGGTTGTCTGTGGGTGGATTGGGTCGGGCTACGTAACGGGTTGGGGGATGGGATCTCCTCCGTTGGATCGAAGATGGTTCGACGGACACGATTGAACGCCCTGAAACGATGTCGTTTGGACGCTTATGGAACATACTGGGCCGTTTGATCTTGCAGGATCAACGGCCTGGATTTGTTCTAGCTCAACGGCGTCGTTTAAGCATCTAAAATCGTTGGTCCATTTGGACAGGGTATAGACAGCCCTTTTGGGCTGTGATTTATTTGCAAAAACAACCCTTTTCCTTCTTTCCTTCACTAAACCAACATTTAAATTAAAGCCACTTTAAACAAATTGAAAGAAATAAAATCATACAACTATTGATTCCTACACAAACCATTAACGTGAATTAACATTTAACTAAAATCGCCTAAAGCAAAGAACAAGGATGCGCATTTTTGTAGTTTTTCTCTTTTTAACCACTTTATGATTAATAAATTCCTATAAACTCAAAATTGATTCCCACACGCCTACGATACATATTTTGTATTTATTGATTGATGTAACAAGTAAAACACGCACGCAGACAAGTGCTAACGCCAAAGAAAAACAACACAAAATCCGCAAAAATCAAAACACAAGACTATTTTAGTTTTCTGGGAGTAATTGTCATGAGAGCAAAAATCACGTGCTCACAATTATTGTACTATATATATTTTTATATTTGTGTTAAATTGTAATTTGCAGGGCTTTGTGAATCTGAAAAGATAAAAAATTGAGAGGAACAAATTGGGGTGAAAATGCTACAGGACTCAAAGTTGGAGAAAATGTTGTGCCTCCTAGTTTTGATCAAATATTTGAAAGTGATACTGATCTTTTTCCTCAGGAAGAAGAAGAGATACAAACTCAGAAAGTATTTTATTATCTCAAGCTATAAGATTTTTTTCTTGTTATTGTACAAGATCTATTTTTATATTTGAATTAAATTGGAATTTGCAGGGCTTTGTGAATCTGAAAAGATAAAAAAGGTAAGGGGAATGAATAGGTATAAAAAAGGTGCATGACTCAGAGCTGGAGAAAATGTTGCGCCTCCTGATTTTGATCAAATATTTGAAGGTGATACTCTTTTTCCTCATGAAGAAGAAGAGATGCAGGGCACACAGAGAAGTGAAATAAGTATTTTATTATCTCAAGCTATAAGATTTTTTTGTTATTATTGTACGATATCTATTTTTATATTTGGCTTAAATTGAAATTTGCAGGGTCATGTGAATCTGAAAAGGTAAAAAAGGTGAGAGGAACAAATAGGTGTAAAAAAGTTGCAGGACTCAAAGCTGGAGAAAAGTTGCGCGTCACTTTCTACCATAATAGGGTTGTTGGGCAGCATCAAGCCTCATTTCGGAGACACTTAGGTATATTGGTCCGTGATCATAATATGTGCCCATTGCGTGTACAATCATGGGCAGACATCGAGGAATACAAACTACAACACATGTGGGAAGCTGTTACGGTAAAGATTTAAAGCATTACTTTCTTATTTTGCCTTCTCTATCTCTACTTGTTTCAGTATCTTTCATCATGCACCTTGAACATGTTACGATCATCAGCATTTACGTGGTAAGTGGTCCTTAATTGCATATAAGGTCTTGATGTTCAATAATATACTTTAGAAGTATAAGTAGAAACAGGTGTCTTTGCTTGAAGCTACTCAAGAACAACAACATGTGTTAATCTACAAGTACTAATGACCTTGTCAAACATTATTATATCACACTGGGTATGTTGTTATTGTTGTTTCATATTTAATGATAATTGTTAACTATTGTAGGACAAATCTGACAGTGATGACATATATGATCAACGAGATAATGTCTTGAAACATATGAGAAAGTTATGGAACAATTGGAGAGGATCAATGCACAAGAATATTAAGTCTAAGCCATTCAGTTATGCTATAAAAGAAGTGCCACAGGGGGTAGACAAGAGTGATTGGGTATGGCTGGTCAAGGAGCATTTTTTCACTGAAAAATTTAAGGTATGATTTCATAGATATTTATTAACATTGTGTTATATTAATTGGCTAACAAGAATTATTTTTGGTATATTGCTAATTTAGGAGAGAAGCACAAGAAACTCAGTCAATAGGTCTAAGTTGAGTATGCCACATCGTACGGGTAGTAAACCGATTAGGGAGATCATTTATGAATTGGTGAGTAAATCTTAAAATTCTATTAAGAAACCTTATCTTTGTTACAAAAATTTCTTTGACTTGTTTATTGTAATGTGAAGGGAGGTAAAGATGGTAATCCACCAGATATGGCAACTATTTTTTTTGAGACTCGTAAGAAGAATAACAAGCTTGTCGAACCTGAAACCAGTGAGAAATATGTATGTTTATTGATAGATTTAAATTTATATTATTTATTTATTGTGTTGTATTATTTTAATTAAATAATTTTTTATTTTACAGGATCAAATCAAAGAATTGGTGCAACTGAATCGTCTCTTACAAACATTGAGGTTGTAGAAAGGTGCTTCGGACCTCAACAAAAGAGTCATGTAGTTGGATTTGGTGGTGGGATAACCGCTAAGGAGTTGAAAGGTGTTAACTCCTCTAAAGGTGCATTGTTGGAAAAGCTGAATGCTACTTTAAAAGAAAATGAATCACTAAAGGGACGTTTGGAAGGGCTAGAGGATAAATATGATGACCTAGGGAGTAAATACACACAACTTGCAAAGATAGTGTTTGGTCAGCCTTCATCACCATCTTCTAGTGATCAATAGATTGAATCATCCCCTGAAAAAGTAAGTCAGCTGAAGCAATTTTCTCATCCTTTATTTGTTATTATGTGTGTTTATTGGTTCTGTAGTTTCTCCTCTTCTTAGATATAGTATATATGTATATATATGTAATGTTCCATTTCTCATATGGCTTCAATTTGTGCTTCGCGAAGCTCACATTTACCTCTTGGATCTCTCTGTTTCATCGAGTAACGTAGTATGTTCTTATGCATTATCCTTATATCTGTCTTATGAAGTATATGTCTGATTTGGAATACTCTCTTTATATCAAATGTAATTAGAACTTGAAAGCGTCTCAGAATGCAGGCCTTTCGGTTGGATTGCTTCATGATATTGTTGGTCAACTCTTATTATGAGTTCTTATTTTTGGTTAACATTGCTTGACTCTAACTGGAAAGAACTTTAAATAACCAATATACTCCAGACACCAGTTGTTTGTTTAATATCAAATATTAATATAAACACAATACTTCCAGCATTTTATAGTTGTGACTCCTAATATGTTGTATGAATCTCAGTTGGATTCCTCTGCAACTTCTCATGCTTCCCACTTGCCTAAACCACACAGATTTAGAAAAGTATGGCAAATTTCATATGGAACTAATGTTGAAAAGATGGTTACACTACTCGTTGTATAAACCAAAATATTGGCAGTGTATTGACGAGAAGAGGGTTGGAAACAGTTGATCATGCTAAAGAAGAGATTTATTTTCTGTATAACTGCTTAGCTGACATTTATGAAATCTTTCTAAGATCTTCTAAGAATAGTAACATCCAGGATGATAGAATACGCTGTCGCAGTGAAATGTGGTCATGGTCCAATCAGATTTTCCCGCGCCTCTACCCTTCTATTCGTTACATCAAGATCCAATCTGGTGTGTTAGTGCTAAGTAATGGGGGTGGTGAATGAATTTGAGAGGGGGCAGGAATTATCTACTTTGGTTGGTGGTCGGAGTTCTACTCTCCGCTTACCCTTGAGTAGTCTTATTGTTTTGGTAAGTTGCGCCATTACTGTGATGACTATTGATCAAAACTTCAATTGCTTGATCCTGTAATATTCGTGAAGTAATAGTCTGTAAATGTTGAACTTAGGCTGATAATCTGCTATTTCTTGGGAGACATCTCTGATAATTGATGTTTGTAAGTATGCGATTTTGCTGAATGATGAATGTGAGAATTGCTGTTAGCTGTTGAAAAGGAACGGTGAAGAATAGTCTATGAATGATGAATATGAGAATGATGAATGTGAGAATTGCTTTGCTGTTACGGTGGGTGTCCACTGTAAGACTTCCCAACCCACCTGGAAGGTGGAGCGTTAGAAACTGAAAGAATAGTTCTGTGTGAACCCACATTCTGAATTATCATAGTTCTGTGTGAACCCACATTTTGAATTCTCTATTTAGCTTCACCAAAGAAGGTTGTAATTTTGTTCTGGATTTAGCTTTGTTTTGTCGCATTGTTTTTCCCCACCCTTCATATTTTGGTTATGTTAGACGAGTAAAGCTTATGCAAAATGAGAAGTTGTTAGCTTCATAACCAAATTATTTCATATTGATGTAATGTGCTGCTGTCTGCTAAAGCTTATGAAGTTGTCATTTGAAGTAATGTGACAACTTGGGTGGGGAAGTTGTTAGCTTATAATCCTCTTGCATGAATATCTCTTATTTGTGTGAACTTATATTTACATGAGTAACACCATGAGGCCTAGGATGAAGATCCAGTTTCACTTGGCTTACGACAGAGGTTAGCTTAAATAGTCCTAGATAGATTTTACGTAGTACGTGTTTTTTTCTCATTAATATCTGTTGGGAATAAAAACAATAATGGATTTCAACAAAGCTGAAAAGGGGGAAAAAGGATTAATCCCAAAAACATGGGAGAGATGTAAATCTTTTGGTCGAAATAACTCATCAGAAAATCGACATGCTCTGACGACCAAAAAGACCAGAAAAAGAGTTCGAGTTGCTACATAAGGTTATTTCTCAGTCTATGTCGGAAAACAGAAGCAACGATTTGTGATAAGGACTGAGTATGTGAATCATCCCATCTTCAAGATACTGCTTGAAGAAGCTGAATTAGAGTTTGGTTATAACAGTAAAGGTCCTTTGGTCCTGCCTTGTGATGTTGATATCATAACCAAATTACCAGCGAATGTGACAACTTGGGTGGGGAAGTAATGCAAAAGATTGATGAAGTCCTCGCTGGTACTTGGGTGGGGAAGTTGTTAGCTTCATAACCAAATTATTTCATATTGAAGTAATGTGCTGCTGTCTGCTAAAGCTTATGAAGTTGTCAGTTTTTTTGCTAGTCAACTTCTCGTGAATATGGTTATGTATATGTGCATTCGATAATTTAAGGTGTTATCTTTTCATTTCCCCTTTAAAGTGTCCATTTTCTTCTTTAGTTGTTTATTCTTTGTGACTAACTGGCATAAATTTGTTATTTTAACAGATTAAAAATTTGAAGTCCGAAGAGCCTATCCTTGAAGAAAGTGTAGAGCAAGTACAAGAGATTTTTGGTTCGTCGGCAGTGATTTAAAGACACCTGTCTTATGTACATGTGGAATTTTACTTTTTTCTTTTTAGGAATTATTTAAAATGATGCTTAACTCACCTCATTTTATGTTTCCAGTTGTCTCCTTGCTGGGTTTATGTTATTTTTATTTTTCATTGTTTTAGTAAGATGGATTGTTACAATTTGGATTGCAGGTTTATGGTAAAAATGATACTTTAGTGAATTGTATTAACAAATATGAAGTGTTTGGTTTATTTCCAATGTTGTTGAGCGTGTATGAAAGCATGTAAATAATTATTACCATTCATGTAATTAAATTTTTCTTAATTATATTTATTATATTTTTATATTAGCGAAGAAAAATGTGATCATAAAACTCTTTAACGACAGTCTTCTCAAACAGATAAATGACTATTAACAAAAAGAGTATTGGTTGTTAAAAGTAATTATATAATTAGCGAAGGGAATAGCGGTTGCTAAAAGCACTCGAATTGACTCAATATATTGTTGTCATTAAAGATTTTTAACGACCGAATAACAAATTAGCGAGGGGAAAATTCTGTCGCTAAAAAGAATGTATAACGACCGGAAACAAAGTCGTCGCTAAAAATCCTTTAACGACCGAACTGTAAACCGGTCGTTAACTTTTAACGTCGGGACTTTTAACGACCGGTGACGACCGGATTTTTTCCGGTCGTTATCAACTTATAACGACCGGAATTGGACTTTCAACGACCAAATTTCCTTTCGCTAAAGCCCCGTTTTCTTGTAGTGGAAAGCCTCCGGATCTGCGGACGTAGCAGATCATAAAGCCGAAGAAAGGAGGGAAATGGCCCACATCAGGCTAGTGGCCCAAAAACAGCAAGTCGAGAGATACTACAACAAAAGAACAAAAATCCGTCCGTTCAAGATAGGCGACTATGTGCTAAAGTCCAAGACACTGCATCCAAAGACCCTAACAAAGGGAAGTTGTGTACCAATTGGGATGGGCCCTACAAAATCACCGCAGCAGCAAACAAAGGCTCCTTCAAGTTAGAAACCATGAACGGAAAGATACTCCAAAACAACTAGAACATCTCACACCTCAAACGTTTCCACTTCTAAAAAGGTATCCCCCAAGCCGTACTCTTTTTCCCTCATCCGAGTTTTGTCCAAATTGGGTTTTCTCAGAGAGGTTTTTAATGAGGCGACAAAGGAGATACCCGGAAATCTTTACGAGGTTCAAATCTGATACCCCAAGCGTACCGCCGATCGGCACGAATAGCGTATCATAGGGACTGGGGCTACGGCCATCTCCAATGTATGAAAGGCTATGGCCATCTCCAATGTATGAAAGGCTACGACCATCTCCAATGTATGAAGGGCTACGACCATCTCGAATGTATGAAAGGCTACGGCCATCTCCAATGTATGAAAGGCTACGACCATCTCCAATGTATGAAAGGCTACGGTCATCTCCACAGGGACTAGGGCTACGACCATCTCCAATGTATGAAAGGCTACGACCATCTCCAATGTATGAAAGGCTACGACCATCTCCGATGTATGAAAGGCTACGACCATCTCCAATGTATGAAAGGCTACGGCCATATCCAACATATGAAAGGCTACAACCATCTCTAATGTATGAAAGGCTAAGGCTATCTCCAATGTATGAAGGGCTACGGCCATCTCCAATGTATGAAAGGCTACGGCTATCTCCAATGTATGAAAGGCTACGGCCATCTCCAATGTATGAAAGGCTACGACCATCTCCAATGTATGAAAGGCTACGACCATCTCCAATGTATGAAAGGCTAAGGCCTCAATGACGAAAGGAGAGACTATGGTCTCCTCCATTAAAAGCAAAAGGCTAAGGCTTTAGCGACGAAAGGAGAGACTATGGTCTCCTCCATTAAAAACAAAAGGCTAAGGCCTTAACGATGAAAGGAGAGACTACAGTCTCCTCCATTAAAAGCAAAAGGCTAAGGCCATAACGACGAAAGGAGAGACTATGGTCTCCTCCATTAAAAACAAAAGGCTAAGGCCTTAATGACGAAAGGAGAGACTACGGTCTCCTCTATTAAAAACAAAAGGCTAAGGCCTTAACAACGAAAGGAGAGACTATGGTCTCCTCCATTAAAAACAAAAGGCTAAGGCCTTAATGACGAAAGGAGAGACTACGGTCTCCTCCATTAAAAGCAAAAGGCTAAGGCCTTAACGACGAAAGTAGAGACTATGGTCTCCTCCATTAAAAACAAAAGGCTAAGGCATTAACGACGAAAGGAGAGACTACGGTCTTCTCCGTTAAAAGAAAAAGGCTAAGGCCTTAATGACGAAAGGAGAGACTATGGTCTCCTCCATTAAAACAAAAGGCTAAGGCCTTAACGACGAAAAGAGAGACTACGGTCTCCTCAATTAAAAGCAAAAGGCTAAGGCCTTAATGACGAAAGGAGAGACTATGGCCTACTCCATTAAAAACAAAGGGCTAAGGCCTTAACAATGAAAGTAGAGACTATGGTCTACTCTATTAAAAACAAAAGGCTAAGGCCTTAACGACGAAAGGAGAGACTACGGTCTCCTCCATTAAAAGCAAAAGGCTAAGGCCTTAACGACGAAAGGAGAGACTATGGTCTCCTCCATTAAAAAAAGGCTAAGGCCTTAACGACGAAAGGAGATACTACGGTCTCCTCCATTAAAAACAAAAGGCTAAGGCCTCAACAACGAAAGGAGATACTACGGTCTCCTCCGTTAAAAGCAAAAGGCTAAGGCCTTAACAACGAAAAGAGAGACTACGGTCTCCTCCATTAAAAACAAAAGGCTAAGGCCTTAACAACGCAAGAAGAGACTACGATAAATAAAGGGCCACACTCCGAACAATACAGAAGTCGCAAAAAAGACACAAAGAATGCATAAACTGTTCTCATGGAGTCGCCAAAAATCTTATTAATAAATCACAAGATTACAAAATGGTCTAGATTACAAGAAAGAGAAGGAAAAAAACATCCTAGCTAAACACCATGACCTCCATCGCCCTCCTCATCCGCGCCGGCCGCACCATCTTCGCCTTCGTCCTGGAACACCCTATCCATCCAGGATTCGGTGCCCAGCTGGTCCACATCTGCATCAGAACCACCTGTTTGGCTCGGAGAGTCGGGGTCATACCCACAAGCCTCACGAGTGACCCTGACCAGGCGACGCTGAGCTTCAACCTCCACCTCGGTGGCTCTACTAACGGCCAACAACTCCTCAAACACGGTCGCCTTGCCTTAGCGTATACGAGCATGTCGTGAGCCTCGCGGGACGTATCGCTAGCCGGGGTAACGGTCTCCATTTGTTGAGGAACAACCACCTCGGCCGTTGCGATCTTGATCTTGGCGGTAAGGGCATCAACCCTGGCATGCAACTCTGCCGCCTCCACCATCGCCACACGACCAAGGTCCAACTCCCCCTCCGGCTGCTCTGGAGAAGACTCTCCAACTTAGCTTTTCGGGTCACAATGGCCAGCAGGTCCGCGTCCGCCTTCTCTAGTTAGGCCGTACGCTTTTGCAACTGCTCCTCCACCACCTTCAAGCCCTCACAAAAAACTCGAAACTGAGGGTCTTGAGTGTAGACGTCCGCCAGCGTCCGATGCTTATCCCGGACCTCTCGGTACTTCTTTGATGCCTTTCGAAGGGCAGAAGCCTTATTCTGCTCCCTCAGGCCCCGCTCCACCTCCAAGATGAGGGTCTATAAAAAGGGTAAGACAAGTCAAAATTGGCAAAAAAACCTTAGGATTCAAGAGAAAACAACGCAAAGAAATGACCGAATCATACATGTAAGGTGGCACTAGCAACTCGACGAGATAGGTCTCTGTCGCTTACGGACTTCAGAGATTCCGCCTCGGTAGCCCCGCACAGCAAGGACATGTCCGCTGCGACCTGCTCGCTCTCCAACAACAAGTTATATCCCGTGGGGATCATAAAACGATGGTTGGGACCCGTCACCGTCATGTCCACCTGGGCGTAGTCCTACTGCGGCACGTCCGTGGGATTAGGAGCCTATTCGGAAGAGCCCCCTCCTCGTTTATAGCCTCACCGGCGACAGCCGGCACGCTATCATCCTCGACACTCGGGGGAGCGGCACTTCCCGCGACCTCCCTTAAGAGGGTCGCCCTCTCCGATCGGATGGCGTCATTCATGAAGACTAGTCTCGACTCAGGGCGGCGAGTAATCACCTCCCTCTGTTCCATAGCCACCCCTTTTCCAAGGAGTAGCCTACGCCTCTTCCACTTCAACGGTTCATCGTCCGATGGAGCGTCATCTTCAATAGGAAGAGGTGGAGGCAAAATGTCCACTCTGGACGCCGGGTCAATCACCGGCTCAATTACGGGACAAGAAGTCCTGGGAACGTCAGCAAAGACCGACTCCCGAATTATAGCTTCATCCTCCGGACGGGTAGCGTCGGCAACATCGTCACCAGACGCTCCTATATTCGCTCGATCATCCTCACGGATACTCTCCCTCACGAGAAACACGAGTTCAAAATCTGACAACGAGGAATTGGCGGCACGGCATCTCCGTCTTCGCGGTACACTCCGAGCTGCCAACAAAATTATATAAGTGCATCAGATATAAAAAATGATGACGTCTGAATGAAAGACAAGTTTGCCAAGTCACCACCATACCTGGAAGGTCATATTTCATAGTAAAGGCGACCCACGTCCTACACTCCTCAGTAAAGGGGATCAACCGCCCCACCCAGACTTTTATGTCTGGTACGGATTGGGGCGTACGTGCCCTCGCTGCATCCATATAAAATATTGAGACGACGAAAAGTCGAACAAACATAAAGAAAGTAAACGTAAGAAATAATACTTACGGTTGTCGTTCCATGCCTCGGGAAATTCAGCCGGATCCGATACCAAATCTGAGGTGCGGACAAAAAAGTATTGCAGCCAGAATTCACGGTTGGGTTTATCGTCCGCCTCGATGACCAAACCCTTTGTCCCTCGATTTTTTAGCTAAAGCATTGTCCCTCTCATGAAACCGGGACTGAACTGTATACTGTGACGTCTAAGCCGACTTTCTCGGCGTATATCGTCAGTATACGACATATCTTCCATGTATAGGGAGTAAGCTGAGTCAGACATACATTGTAGAACCGGCACAGCTATTCTGCCAACGGATAGATGGGTGGTTTTCACCCCATTATGAAAGGGTACTCGTAAAAGGCGTAGAACCCAGGCCTATGTACATTGGCAAGGTTCCTTCGAGCCGCCTGCATAACGGCCGCCTCTGAAATCTGGCAAGACGCCCGAAGGTCATTATAAAGACCCGACTTGTCGTTACGGGAGTTATCGCCCTGTTTTCTTCATTTAAAACTTCTATATGCTTATATATATGTGTTTGGAAAGTTAAAAGCAAATCGGAGGAATTTAGATAGAAATGAGGTCATATACCTCTTTTTGAAAAGGATAGTATAGAAAAGTCAACTGAATGTTGACTGATGAGTTAGATAGCTCGGAATTGAATTCTAATGATTCGACTAGTTTTGGGGGATCATTTATGACTTAGGAGAGCAATCGGAATCGAATTCGGAGGTCCGGTGTAGTTTTAGGCTTGAATTGGCTAAGGTTGAATTTTGGCAAAATCCGAACGGTAGGTGAGATTTTGATCCGGGGGTCGCAACGGAATTTTGGCAATTTCTATAACTTCGTTATATGATTTTGGATATGTCTTCAAATTTTCAGGTCATTCGGACGTCGTTTGATCGGGTTTTGGATTGAATATTACTTTCGGAAGTTTTGAAGAAACTTAGGCTTGAATCCGTGTGAAAATGGTGATTTTGATGTTTATGATAGTGTTGTTGTGATTGGAACAAGTCCGTATCGTGTTTTGGAGTATGTTGGTGGTTTTCGTTGGGGTCCCAGGGGCCTCGGGATGAATTCAGACCATCATCCGGGCATTTGAAACTTGGAGAAAACTGCAGAAAATTGCAGGTTTGCGCAACAGGAAATAAGCCATCGCGTTCGCGTTCAAGCTGTCGCGTTCGCATAGGCCAAGCTGGGTTGAGCTTCGCGTTCGCGTCCTGGAGGTCACGTTCGCGTAGGAGGAAGATGGAGACATCGCGTTCGCGTGAAGGGGAGACACGTTCGCGTAGAAGAAATTCGGGCGGCTGGAAATTTGTGCTTCGCGAACGCGTGAGAGGCGTCGTGTTCGCGAAGAGTAAACTGAGCTGGGCATCACGAACGCATGGGAGGTCACGCGAACGCATAGAGTAATTGGGTCAGGCAGTGAATTAAAATCCAGAAGCAGTGTAGTCGCGGGTTCATTCACCAAAAACACAAATTTTGAGCCCTAGAGAGAGAAAATCACGGGAAAACCCTGGGAATTCATCGGGTATTCATCGGAGGTAAGTTTCTTGAATCAAAAACGTAACTTTATGGTAGAATTAACATCAATCTTCATGAATTTGGGTAGAAACTGTGAAGAATTATGGCCTAAGAATAAAAAATGAAAATTTGACTTTTGAAAGGCCATTCGAACTCCGATTTCGATAAATATTATATGCACGGACTCGAGGCGAGACGAGGATCGCGTTGGTACTAATTTCGGAATCTTTCGGGCAGCGAACTCGGCGTCGGGTTTTACCAACTTAGTGTATTTATGCGTTTTTCGTGTAAATTGAATTGGGTTATGTTTCTTTGACCTGTAAATGGCATGATTGTTGTGGTTTGACTAGATTCTACGCGTGAGGCAGCGAATTCCAAAGGAAAAGGCATTGCGGATGAGTCTACGACCGGCTAGAGGTGAGTAGTTTGTGTATATGGTAGCCTGAGGGTTCGAAACCCCGGCTTAGCACATTGTGACGCTAGTAAGGCGTGGCTCGCACGCCGTGGCAGGTGCGAGATTGATTGTGACTGGGGATTGAGACTTAGTCCATCCCGTATGAGTATAATATGATAATTGTGATTGAAAAACATTGTGTTTGATATAATTATGGGCTGTAAGCCGTGTTTGGGGCCTTGTGCTGACCTGTAGTATCCCTAGGGGATAGTTATATATGTGATAGCTATACTTGCTTAATCACTGATCTCAGTCCTGGTTTGAAATCACCGTATTAAAATGCTAAGTCACATGTTTTGCAAAAATTAAATAAAAGTTAAAGTATATTTCGTAATTTATGAACTGGAACGTGGAAATACTGTTGTGTGAATTATATACTAGTTGTAGACTGAGGATGGGTTAGGTTGCACACCGCACTGGGTATGGATCGGGCTGCACGCCGCAACGAATGTTATGATTATATTGCGCTTGGGCTGAAGGAGCCCCTTCGGAGCCTGTACACACCCCGGTGAGCGCCGTCGACGTTAAATTGATCGGGCTACGCGCCGTTGCGGTGATGTGCATTGCATTGCATATTATCTATTGAATTATCTGTGATAATTGTATTGTACTGTCGTTGCTAGTTCGTAGGAGGATCGGATTGTAGTTTAGCTTCATTTTGTGGTATTCTGTGGATTTCTTACTTTCAGCTACTTGTATATATTTATTACTCACTGTGTACTTAGTACTCACCCCTACTCCCTGCACCTTTGTGTGCAGATTCAGGTACTCAGGAGAAGTAGACGAGCATTCCAGCTTTCACAGAGTCATATCGAGTTGCTGAGGTAGCTGCCGACGTTCGCAGAACCTAGCTTCTCATCTCTTTCCAGTTATTACTTTATGTTCAGATTGAGTATTTTATACAGTATTCTCTATCACTGTTCGGTTTTGTTTAGAGGCTCTAGACTTGTGACTCCAGATCTTTGGGAGTGTTAGTTGTTTTCGCACTTCTCAGTATTTTGTTCGTATTATTATTATTGGAGTTTCTATGACTCATATATTCTTCTTGAGTTGTCCATTTGGGACTGATATTATTTGTGAAAAACGTTTGTTGGTCTGGCTGGCCTAGCTTGATTGTTGGGCGCCATCACGACCGGATTTGGGTCGTGACAAGTTGGTATCAGAGCCTAGGTTACTAGGACTCGTGAGTCATGAGCCGGTTTAGTAGGCTTTCGCGGATCGGTACGTAGATGTCTGTGTCTATCCTCGGAGGGCTATAGAAACTTTAGGAAAAACCTCACTTTTTCATGGATTCATATCGTGCGGTTTGTGTTATCGTGAAACCAAATTTTTCCATATTCTATTCTCTCGCAGATGGCGAGAACACGTGCTAGCGGATATTGCGGATGACCACCTTTGGCACCCAGAGGCCGTGGTTGTGGTAGAGGTAGGGCAGCAGCGCCAGCACTTGCTGACCCACCATCTGACCAGACTCAGGGTCACATTACAGCACCAGTGGCCCAAGTTTAGGACCAGATTCCAGCTGCAGACGCTCCGGCAGCTCAGGTTCACGCATCGGCAGTTCCTATTGTGATACCAGGTCTTCAGGAGACTTTGGCCCAGATTCTATCAGTATGCACTGGCTTGGCTCAGGTAGTTGTAGCCTCTACTGCAGCGTCTTCTTCACAAGCAAGGGGAGGGAATCAGACCCCCGTGGCTCGCACACCCGAGCCAGTGGTTCAGGGTATTCAGGTACTGGGGCAGCTCCAGTTTAGCCAGCTGCACCCGTTGCACCAGCTCCTGCTCATGTGGTTCCAGTTATGCCTGACGATGAGCAGCGTCGTCTGGAGAGGTTTGAGAGGCTACAGCCTCCGGCATTCAGTGGTGCTGAGGGCGAGGATGCCCAGGGTTTTCTTGATAAATGTCAGTGTATGCTTCGCACCGCGGGTATTCTGGAGTCCAGCGGTGTTGCTTTCACCACTTTTCAGTTCACCGGTCCAACATTTCAGTGGTGGGAGGATTTTGAGAGGCGTAGGCCCGCTGGGGCAGCGCCCCTCATTTGGCAGCAGTTATCCATGGTATTTTTGGAGAAGTATGTGCCTCAGTCCCAGAGAGAGGAGATGCGTCGTCAGTTTGAGTGGCTGAAGCAGGGGGATATAACGGTTACCTAGTATGAGATGAGATTCACACAGCTAGCCCGTCATGCCATATAGATGATTCCGACGGACAGAGAGAGGATCAGGAGATTTATAGATGGTCTTATCTATCCCATCCATATATTGATGACCGGAGAGAGATCTTTGGTAGTCACCTTTGAGGGGGTGGTTGATGTTGCCTGTCATATTGAGACAGATCACCGCAGAGAGTGTGAGGAGAGATAGGCTAAGAGGCCTCATGGTACTGGCAGTTACAGTGGTGCTCCGTCTAGGAGCCAGCCCCAGCATAGCAGGGGTTGTTCATTCAGGTCTCATCAGTCAGGATGTGCAGAGTCCAGTGGAGTTTCAGCATATCAGGGTCGTCAGGGCCATCAGGGTCATCAGGATCAGCAAGGTCATCAACAGAGTCATCCTACATTGAGTGCTCTTCCAGCCCAGAGCTCTGCTCCTGCTTCTTCAGCTCAGGATTCATCTGCAGGGAGGGGTCCTCAGCAGTCCCTTCTTCCATCTTCAGGCCGTTACTTTGAGTGTGGCGAGTTGGGCCATATCAAGAGAGAGTGTCCTTAGTGGCTTCGTAGGCGGTCTCAGTAGAGGGATCAGCCCTCGTCTTCTACTCCTATTTCTTCAGCGCCAGCACAGTCGGCACGCGATCGCATCACTCTTATCGCGATCGCGAAGAACAAATTTCCGGCCTCACTCTGATACACTACGCGATCGCAGACTCAACCTTGCGATCGCAGAGCTTCCCAGCTTTACCCTACGCGATCGCATACATAGCTTCGCGATCGCGAAGCACAAAAATTCTCTGCATTTATTGCAGCAGAAACAGCAGTGCCTTTGGCACAAATTGGTCCGTTTGGACCCCCGAATTCATCCCGAGGCTCCCGGGACCCCAACGAAAACCACCAACATACTCCAAAACACGATACGAACTTGTTCCAATCATAAAAACACCATCCTAAACTTCAAAATTACCAATTACACACGGATTCAAGCCTAAGTTTCTTCAAATTTCCGAATTGCTCATTCAATCAAAAACCCGACCAAACGACGTCCGAATGACCTGAAAATTTGCAGACATATCCAAAATCACATAACAAAGCTACAGGAATTGTCGGAATTCCATTCTGACCCCCGGATCAAAATCTCACCTACCATTCGGATTTCGCAAAATTCAACCTTAGCCAATTCAAGCCTATTTCTACACCGGAACTCTGAATTCAATTCTGATTGCTCCATTAAGTCACAAATGATCCCTTGAAACTAGTCGAATCATCAGAATCCGATTCCGAGCACTCTAACTTGATAGTCAACTCTAGGTTGACTTTCCATATTCAAACTTCCTTCAAACATGCTATTTGCTTCATTTTCAATTCAATTCACTCCTAACTCACCCCGATAGGTTCTAACACTGATATAGAAACATAAGACATGTTAATGCAAGGTAACGGGGTGGCAATTCCCGTAACGACGGGCCGGGTCGTTACATTCTCCCCAACTTAAACAATCGCTCGTCCTCGAGCGTACTCAGAGTTGTACTAGAAGCAACCCAATAGCTGAATGACCTTACCAAGCATATATTCGGGCGATCATACGTCACCCTATCTCACATAAGTCCGAATACACCATATAGTCAAAATTTCACAGACCATCTGAACCATAAATCACATTGCACTTTTTGAAATCATAGACCAAATGCTAATCCCATGCCTATACTCAGGATACACTCGAATCCACTGTAATAAACCATATTCACTACTCCGGGTGAGATCATATGATGTATCGACAACCCCATCACTCGAGACGATAGTCTCTAATCACAACAACTGGCCACAATCACGAAATACTAGCTGAAAAACCTTTTTCATTAGATAGAGTCTTATTCCAACACCTCTATATCCTGCCCACGGCAGCTGAAGCACGCGATATACCGAACCCATTTCTCAGGTCAACCATTCGTGAATCCATTTCCCTTTTAAAACTGATCCCACAATAGGTTTCGGAGCCAAAACTCGATTTTTACCTTTCTAACAAGCTAAGATCCAATATACTCGTATTCATTAATGACTCCAATGGTCATTTCGATTATAACACACCGCACTGGTGATATGACACCTCAATACCGGCCTAAGCCACAACGAGCTCAACATAGGCTCCAATAGAAATGTTTGCACACACCCGAATCATGACAGCTCAAATCATGACAATTGTCTCCAGCAAATAGAGCTGCAATTCAGTTCCACTGTGCCATCATAACATAGAACTGAGATCGCGTCTCGCATTATAGAAATAGAGTACCTGAATCCTCCTCGAGAGGTCATAACATCACGTGGCCTTGCCACGATTCGTGATTCTATCCCAACATTATTACTCATGAAGCACCTCAAGTTACCAAGCTCAAAACGGTTAGCCACGCATAGATCTAGGTCTTGAACCCAAGCAATCAACCTCACCCACGGTGAAACAATTAACGTATGCTATCAAATCCTGAAAGGACACAACCGACGTGCCATTTGCCAAGCGATACTCAAAACGGACCTTTCCTCAGAAGTGAAGAAGTATTGTATACCCGGTAGCATATAACCGACTATATTTTCACAATATTCTGTTGCGGCGTGCAACCCGCTCCAATGACATACCCGTGGCGGCGTGCCACCCGATCCAAATAACCCGTGGCAGCGTGCCACCCGATCCACGCATAAATCTCGCAAAAAAGAAATGCCTATCGAGTCGAATTTTCTCATTACAACAAACATATATATAACACATGAATCGCTATACCTGGCATTTGACAACGTTTCTCAATACTGGAACTGAATCAATGGTAGATACCTCTACACTGACATCCGCCGCTAAGGTCCAACTGACAAAGCAATGCCTACCAGCCGTCCGCTGGTCCTGGGTACAACTACTCTGTTGGAGCATACTCTGATGCTCTATGCTACGTAATTTGTGCCATTTTCCGACATAGTCCATATCACACTAGTCTAAACAATCTGACCCATGACAACAAGTCAGCAATCAAGTATCATAATCCGAATTCATCTTATCAAGTCAAGAGAGAGCCTCCAGGGCTTCCGATTTCCAATAATCACAAAACGGTGCCGATGCACACGATATACAACCACTGCATAGGCGGATTAACGAGAACTTCAAGTCTCCTACACATATATAACACATGAATCACTATGCCTGATTCCGTATTCCACCGTACGAATACATAACGCACATCAAGCGTCCATTCATACCACGAAAGCCATTCGGATATTTCCTTATGCCATTTACAACTCAATCATCAATGTCAATCTAACAAGAGGATACCATCACACCACTAAATATTATCAGTTTATATTACCTGGCCCTTTTTGGACCACATTCCTTGCCAAATTACGAGAATAGTAGTACCATTTTCTTAAATCATCAGAAAGATCGTTTCTTAATTCACCTGCAGTTGTCCGTGCTGCTCAATAATTTTATTGATTTCCCATATATTATGAACTGATCTCAAAACCTAGAATATACCATTATCAACTTTCCATAACACATCGTGTATACCATATCACACTAAGACAACATGGAAATTCATATCCCTTTCCTCCACCTCAACATCGGCGCACTCCACTAGTCAAGGACTTTCGTGATCCCATATAGAAGAAAAACTCATTACACATTCCACGCTTCGCATACCGACAGGAATATACTCATTTTCAAACCATGATAAAACACATCACAAACTATTTCTTCCCATTCGTTGCATAAGTTTAACTGCCAGGACTGAGTCCTTATACCCATATCAAGTTACACAATTGCCAGCACTCAAGAGCTTTGCTGCAATGTCTGCAAGACTCATTACTTCAACCACATACCAGGAATCAATCGTATTCCTTTTTATACCATTCTGGTTTATTAACCAGTGGTTCCATTTACCTAGTTTCCTTTCTGATTCATCTCTAATTTCATATCAGTCTTTACTGTAGTACCATAATACATCAACTCATGTTACCACACGAGACTCGTACACAAGACCACACGGTCTAAGACCTATAGGCCACTGAATACTCTCTCAATGTTTCCCAATACGGATACCTAGAATCCCGCCATTCACATGATATAACACAAGTCTTGATCTTCTCTAACGAAACCGCCATCTTTAGCCACATACACAAATCTTAAGGCACCTGACTGTTACAAGGAAAATCTTGAACACTACAAAACCATTCTCGGGCATCATTCACCCTTATTCAGCTTTAATTCAACTGTCCTATTGAGTAGAACCACTCGTGTTTTGTTAGAACTCTGACATCGCAGAACATGATTACTTACAGATACAATCAGCTATCTTTCTTTTCTATACGTTGAATATTCTTTACCAACAGCAGTTCAAAACACCCTAGTACTTCATCAGATCTACGAAGCACCATAACCTTTACGAGAATTTCCCAACATACTTAGAGACAGAATCAACATAGCACACAATAGTGCAATCAGTTAATCAATAGCAACCTCCCCAACTTAGCTCGAAGCCATTCATCAAAGCACTTTCAACCACTCATATCATTATTACTCAAGTGATGCCGAAATGTTAATATGAGATTAAACTCAAGTCATTTACAAGCCTTGACGGAGACTCGAATCATCAGAGACCTTAGCTCTTCTGCAATTCTTGCAGATATACACGCACCACTAATAAGCCCACTCTCTTTAGGTGACAGAAATCTTTCTAAGTCCCAAATTTTCCAAAATTTTCGGCAGAGTTTCCTTCGTAATTTGGCCTATCCACCTGCTAGAGAATCACCAAACCATTCTAACAATACATCCATAACTCAATAAGACATCGCAATGTATATCAACAACATTAATCTCAACACTATACAAGTTATATTATCAAAATTGATACATGGACATGCGCTGCACCTGCTCGAATCATAACATATGTCAAATACCTTTTTACCGCAATACTCATAGCACAACCCATTCAATTTTCTTGAGTCTAAACTCATACTACCACACATAGTGCACTTTACATTTCCGCTAAGAGGCAATGAACATATTTCTCACGCCCATAACTAGGGCTACATATCAAATCACAACAAGAGCTGAATACCTTACAACTCTCCCATTATCAAACTGCCATTTTCACAATTAAGATCAATATCGATCGTATGAACTTTATAATACCGACTCGCGACATTCAGCACCTCGATGCTCAAGTCACACATAAGGTCCAGCCTCAAGTCCTCCCGACTAGCCCAACATGAACTACAAAGATTATATCTCGCCCCTCGATCGGGAATCACAAGCCATCAAGGCAATTATATTATTGAGCGCTAGATGCGTACACAGACGTGTGGAAGAGATTTCAAAAATTATATCTCAAGCTGAATCAAGTGCGCACGATAAGAATTCCAAGAAATGTGAAGTGTTTCATAAAGGTTCGCAGCCTCCCGAGGATAAGTACAGGTGTCCCTGTACCGATCCACAAGACTCTACCAACCGGCTCAAGACTCATGAGGCCTAGTAAACCTGGGCTCTGATACCAACTTGTTACGAACCCAAATCCGGTCGTGATGGCGCCAAGCACACTGCTAGGCCAGCCTAACCACTCAATAACAATAACGGAGCTAGGAGCTCGCAGACTCACCCTCGTGATTGCAGAGCTCAACATCCTCCTCTTACGCGATCGCATACATAGCTTCGCGATTGCGAAGCACAAAAATTCTCTGCATTTATTGCAGCAGAAACAGCAGTGCCTTTGGCACAAATTGGTCCGTTTGGACCCCCGAATTCATCCCGAGGCTCTCGGGACCCCAACGAAAACCATCAACATACTCCAAAACATGATACGAACTTGTTCCAATCATAAAAACACCATCCTAAACATCAAAATTACCAATTACACACGGATTCAAGCCTAAGTTTCTTCAAAATTTCCGAATTGCTCATTCAATCAAAAACCCGACCAAACGATGTCCGAATGACCTGAAATTTTGCGGACATATCCAAAATCACATAAGGAGGCTACTGCAACTGTTGGAATTCCATTCTGACCCCCGGATCAAAATCTCACCTACCGTTCGGATTTCGCCAAAATTCAACCTTAGTCAATTCAAGCCTATTTCTACACCGGATATCCAAATTCAATTCCGATTGCTCTCCTAAGTCATAAATGATCCCTCGAAACTAGTCGAATCATCGGAATCCGATTCCGAGCACTCTAACTCGATAGTCAACTCTAGGTTGACTTTCCATATTCAAACTTCCTTCAAACATGCTATTTGCTTCATTTTCAATACAATTCACTCCTAACTCACCCGATAGGCTCTAACACTGATATAAAAGCATAAAACATGTAATTGCAACCTGACGGGGTGGTAAATTCCCGTAACGACGGGCCGGGTCGTTACACAAGTCAATATACCTGAGATGAAGCTGCTCATCGCCCTAGGGGCGAGGATCGTAGTGACGGAGGCCAGGCTCGTTTCTATGCTCTTCCGAATAGGAAGGACGCTAGTGCCTCAGATGCTGTCAGTTCAGGTATTATCTCAGTCTGCCACAGGGATGCTTCTATCTTATTTGATCCCGGATCCACCTATTCCTATGTTTCTTCTTATTTTGCACATCCTTTGGGTATGACCCATGGTATTCTTGCCTTGCCCGTACATGTGTCTACCCCGGTGGGGGATACTATTATTGTGGATCAGGTATATCGATCCTGTATTATTACTATTGGGGGTCTGGAGACCCGAGTTGACTTATTGCTATTGGGCATGGTAGATTTCGATGTGATCCTAGGCATGGATTGGTTATCTCGTTACCATGTGATTCTGGACTGTCATGCCAAGACATTCACACTAGCTATTCCAGGTAATCCGAGGATCGAGCGGCGTGGCTTGACTGATTATGTATCCGACAGGGTGATTTCTTATATAAAAGCCCAACGAATGATTGTGAAGGGTTGTTTATCTTATTTTGCCTTCATTAGAGATGTTGAGGCTGAGACACCTAGTCTTGATTCGGTCCCCGTTGTGAGGGTGTTTCCTAATGTATTTCCAGCAGACCTGTCGGGCATGCCGCCTGACAGGGATATTGACTTTGGTATTAACTTGGTGCCGGGCACTCATCCCATTTCTATTCCTCCCTATCGCATGGCACCAGCGGAGCTAAAAGATTTGAAAGAAAAGCTTCGAGAACTCTTAGGTAAGGGGTTCATTCGCCCGCGTGTGTCACCTTGGGGTGCACCGGTATGAGAATGTGCATTGATTACAGGCAGTTGAACAAGGTAACAGTGAAGAATAAGTACCCATTGCCTCGT
The DNA here is from genome assembly GCA_032618575.1 of Nicotiana noctiflora. Classification (NCBI taxonomy): domain Eukaryota; kingdom Viridiplantae; phylum Streptophyta; class Magnoliopsida; order Solanales; family Solanaceae; genus Nicotiana; species Nicotiana noctiflora. The sequence goes on along the minus strand of JASVEL010010873.1, from coordinate 161,566 downwards.
ATTGAGGACTTGTTTGATCAGCTCCAGGGAGCCAGCGTATTCTATAAGATTGATCTTCGATCGGGCTATCATCAGTTGAAGATTAGGGACTCAAACATTATGAAGACAGCGTTCAGAACGAGATATGGGCACTATGAGTTTCTGTTGATGTCTTTCGGGTTGACTAATGCCCCAGCTGCATTCATGCACTTGATGAACAGTGTATTTCGGCCATACCTTGATTCTTTCGTGATCGTGTTTATTGATGATATCCTGGTGTATTCACGTAACCAGGAGGAGTATTCACAACACTTGAGGGTGGTATTGTAGAGGATGAGAGAAGAAAAGCTTTATGCAAAATTCTCTAAGTGTGAATTTTGGCTTGGTACCGTGACTTTTCTGGGACATGTAATGTCCAGTGATGGTATTCGTGTTGACCCACAGATGGTTGAGGCGGTGCAGAATTGGCCCAGACGTTCTTCAGCTACTGAGATTCAGAGTTTTCTCGGCTTGGCAGGCTATTACTGCCGGTTTGTTCAGGGTTTCTCATCTATTGCTTCACCGTTGACTAAGTTGACATGGAAGAATGCTCCATTTGTGTGGTCTGATGAATGTGAGGAGAGCTTTCAGAAGCTCAATGAGGCTTTGACCACGGCTCCGATACTGGTGTTGCCATCATCTTCAGGGTCTTATACGGTATATTGTGATGCTTCCAGAGTTGGGATCGGTTGTGTATTGATGCAGGAGGGTGAGAAGAACTACTCTGTTCACGACTTAGAGTTAGCTGCTATTGTTCATGCCTTGAAGATTTGGAGGCATTACTTGTATGGTGTATCTTGTGACGTATATACAGACCACCGCGGCCTTCAGCATTTGTTTAAGCAGAAAGATATCAATTTGAGGCAGCGGAGATGGCTTGAATTGCTTAAAGACTATGATATTACCATTTTGTACCATCCCGAGAAGGCCAATGTTGTGGCCGATGCATTGAGCCGGAAGGCTATTAGTATGGGCAGCTTGGCATATATTCCAGTTGGGGAGAGACCCCTTGCAGTTGATGTTCAGGCGTTAGCTAATCAGATGGTGAGACTGGATATTTCTGAGCCCAGTCGGGTTATGGCTTGCGTGGTAGCTCGTTCTTCTTTATATGACCATATTCGAGAGCGCCAGTATGATGATCCACACTTACTCGTCCTTAAGGACAGAGATGAGCATGATGATGATGAGATGTCACTATTTATAGTGATGGTATGTTGCGGATGCAGGGCCGGATATGCGTGCCTATTATTGATGGCCTTCGTGAGATGATATTAGAGGAGGCCCACAACTCGCGGTATTCTATTCAGCCAGGTGCCGCAAAGATGTATCAAGATTTGAAACATCATTACTGGTGGAGAAAGATGAAGAAAGATATCGTGAATCATGTGGCATGGTGTCTAAACTGTCAGCAGGTCAAGTATGAGCATCAGAGACCTGGTGGTGTGTTCCAGCGTATTGATATTCCTGAGTGGAAGTGGGAAATGATGACTATGGACTTTGTTAGTGGACTCCCTTGGACAACGATGAAGTTTGATTCAGTTTGGGTGGTTGTGGATAGGCTGATCAAGTCATCTCACTTCATTCCATTGTGTACCACATACTCCTCGGAACGGCTGGCGGAGATATTCATCCACGAGATTGTGAGATTGCATGGAGTTCCCATTTCTATCATATCAGACAGAGGTACCCAGTTCACTTCTCAGTTCTGGAGGACATTTCAGCGATAGTTGGGTTCACAGGTAGAGCTGATCACAGCATTTCATCCACAGACGGATGGGCAGTCTGAGCGTACTATTCAGATACTGGAGGACATGTTGCACGCTTGTGTCATTGATTTCGGTGGTTCATCGGCTGATTACTTGCCTCTTGCAGTATTCACTTAAAATAATAGCTATCAGACCAGCATTCACATGGCAACATATGAAGCTTTATATGGGAGGCGGTGTAGGTCTCCGGTCGGTTGGTTTGAGCCTGGTGAGGCTAGATTATTAGGGACAAAGTTAGTTCAGGATGCCTTAAACAAGGTGAAGGTGATTCAGTAGAGACCTGCACAGCTCAGTCGCGTCAGAAGAGTTATGCAGACCGGAAGGTCTGAGATGTGTCTTATGCAGTAGGTGAGAAGGTGTTTATGAAGGTTTCGCCTATGAAGGGCGTTATAAGGTTTGGAAAGAAAGGAAAGTTGAGCCCAAGGTTTATTGGACCAATTGAGGTGCTTAGGAAAGTTGGGGAGGTGGCCTATATGCTTGCTTTGCTACCTAGTTTGTCGGGAGTTCACCCGGTGTTCCATGTATCTATGCTCCAAAAGTATGTTGGAGACCCGTCACATGTGTTAGACTTCAGCACGATATAGTTAGATGAGGACTTGACCTATGATGTGGAGCCGGTAGCCATTTTGGGTCGACAGGTTCGTAAGCTGAGATCTAAGGACATAGCTTCAGTGAAAGTGCAGTGGAGAGGTCGTCCCGTGGAGGAAGCAACTTGGGAGACCGAGCAGGAGATGCGGAGCAGATATCCACACTTATTTGATACTCTAGGTATGTTTCTTAACCCGCTCGCGGGCAAATGTTTGTTTGAATTGGGGAGAATGTAACGACCCGACTTGTCGTTACGGGAGTTATCGCCCCGTTTTCTTCCTTTAACACTTCTATAATCTTATTTATATGTGTTTGTAAAGTTAGAAGCAAATCGGAAGGAATTTAGATAGAAATGAGGTCTTATACCTCTTTATGAAAAGGATAGTTTGGAAAAGTCAACCGAATACTGACCGGTGAGTTAGATAGCTCGGAATTGAATTTTGATGATTCGACTAGTTTTGGGGGATCATTTATGACTTAGGAGAGCAATCAGAATCAAATTCGGAGGTCCGGTGTAGTTTTAGGCTTGAATTGGCTAAGGTTGAATTTTGGCAAAATCCAAACGGTAGGTGAGATTTTGATCCGGGGGTCGGAAAGGAATTTCGATGACTTTTGTAGCTTCATTATGTGATTTTGGATATGTCTGCAAATTTTCAGGTCATTCGGACGTTGTTTGATCGAGTTTTGGATTGAATGTTAGTTTCGGAAGTTTTGAAGAAACTTAGGCTTGAATCCGTGTGAAAATGGTGATTTTGATGTTTAGGATGGTATTGTTATGATTGGGACAAGTCTGTATCGTGTTTTAGAGTATGTTGGTGGCTTTCGTTGGGGTACCGGGGGCCTCGGGATGAATTTGGACCATCATCCAAGCATTTGAAACTTGGAGAAAACTGCAGAAAATTGCAGGTTTGTGCAGCAAGAAATAAGCCTTAGCGTTCACGATCAGGCCGTCGCGTTCACGTAGGCCAAGATGGGTTGAGCTTCGCGTTCGCATCCCTGGAGGTCGCATTCGCGTAGGAGGAAGATGAAGACCATCGCGTTCGTGTGAAGGGGAGACGTGTTCGCGTAGAAGAAATCCGGGCGGCTGGGAATTTGTGCTTTGCGAACGCGTGGGAGGCGTCGCGTTCGCGAAGAGTAAATTGAGCTGGGCATCGCGAACGCGTAGAGTAATTGGGTCAGGCAGTGAATTAAAATCCAGAAGCAGTGTAGTCGCGGGTTCATTCACCAAAAACACAAATTTTGAGCCTTAGAGAGAGAAACTCATGGGAAAACGCTTGGAATTCATCGGGTATTCATCGGAGGTAAGTTTCTTGACACAAAAACGTAACTTTATGGTAGAATTAACATCTATCTTCTTGAATTTGGGTAGAAACTGTGAAGAATTATGGCCTAGGTATTGAAAACAAAAATTTGACTTTTGAAAGGCCATTCGAACTCCGATTTCGATAAATTTTATATGCATGGACTCGTGGCGAGACGAGGATCACGTTGGTACTAATTTCGGAATTTTTCGGGCAGCAGGCCCGGGGTCGGGTTTTACCAACTTAGTGTATTTATGCATTTTTTGTGTAAATTGAATTGGGTTACGTTTCTTTGACCCGTAAATGATATAATTATTGTGGTTTGACTAGATTCTACGCACGAGGGAGCTAAATTCAAAGGAAAAGGCATTGCGGACGAGTTTACGACCGGCTAGAGGTGAGTAGTTTGTGTATATGGTAGCTTGAGGGTTCGAAACCCCGGCTTAGCTCATTGTGACGCTAGTAGGGCGTGGCTCGCACCCCGTGGCAGGTGCGAGATTGATTGTGACTGGGGATTGAGACTTAGCACATCCCATATGAGTATAATATGATAATTGTGGTTGAAAAACACTGTGTTTGGTATAATTGTGGGCTGTAAGCCGTGTTTGGGGCCTTGTGCCGACCTGTAGTATCCCTAGGGGATAGTTATATATGTGATAGCTATACTTGCTTAATCACTGATCTCAGTCCTGGTTTGAAATCACCGTATTGAAATGCTAAGTCACCTATTTTTCAAAAATTAAATAAAAGTTAAAGTATTTTTCGTAATTTATGAACTGGAACCTGGAAATAAATAATTGAGCTGTTGTGTGACTTATATACTCGTTGTGGACTGAGGATGGGTCAAGCTTCACACCGTAGTGGTTGATATGAGGATCGGGCTGCACGTAGCAATGGTATTGTGCTTGGGCTGTAGGAGCCCCTCCGGAGTTTGTACACACCCCTAGTGAGCGTCGTCGACGTTAAATGGATGGGGCTACACGCCGTAACGGTTATATGCATTGCATTGCATCTTTATCTGTTGAATTATCTATGATAATGGTATTGTACTGCTGTTGCTAGTTCGTAGGAGGATCGGACTGTAGTTTAACTTCATTTTGTGGTATTTTGTGGATTTCTTGCTTTTAGCTACTTGTATATAATTATTAGTCACTGAGTACTTAGTACCCACCCCTACATCCTGCACCTTTGTGTGCAGATTCAGGTACTCAGGAGAAGTAGACGAGCATTCCAGCTTTCACAGAGTCATATCGAGTTACTGAGGTAGCTGCCGACATTCGTAGAACCTAGCTTCTCCTCTCTTTTCAGTTGTTACTTTATGTTCAGATTTGAGAATTTTTATACAGTATTCTCTACTTTTGTTCGGTTTTGTTTAGAGGCTCTAGACTTGTGACTCCAGATCTTTGGGAGTGTTAGTTATTTTCGCACTACTCAGTATTTTGTTCGTATTATTATTATTGGAGTTTTTATGACTCATATATTCTTCTTGGGTTGTCCATTTGGGACTGATATTATTTTGTGAAAAATGTTTGTTGGTCTGGCTGGCCTAGCTTGATTGTTAGGCGCCATCACGACCGGATTTGGGTCGTGATAGTCATTTAGGAGAGATTCGGTGTAAGTAGACCTCTCCCATGTAGGTGTATTCACTTTTGTTGGGAAATCCCTCAGAATATATAGTTAAAAAAGAGTTTTTCCAATTAAAGGACAATCAAAACGGGATTCATTTATTGAGAGATTCGGAGTCGCCACTTGGGAGATTTATGGTGTCCCAAGTCACCGGTTGAATCCCAAATTGAGGAAAGGTTTGACTCTATTTAACAGTCTGCGTACCAGAAATTCCTGGATAAGGAATTCTGTTAACCCGGGAGAAGGTGTTAGGCATTCCCGAGTTCCGTGGTTCTAGCACGGTCGCTCAACTGTTATATTTGACTTGATTATCTGATTTATTAACAAATATGAACTAATGTGCAAACTACCACTCTAAACCGTTTTAATTGTTAGAAGAAAATTATAATGTCGTGAGAATATATCTCGAATTTCGTCACATAAATGTGTCCACAATTTTTGATATATTCCAACTTCATTGGGATTTGGATTGGGGTCACATAAATGTGTACCCGAGATTAGGGAGGTATTATTATTAAATACGCGCCTAAAGATACTAACGCATTATTATTTGAGAAAAAGCCGCGGAATTTGCTAAACGGCATGTCCCGTAATCTAGGTAATAATTTATTAAAAGAGAAAAATTCTAATTAATTACGAGTCAATAATACGTAACACACTAATTGCCGGATTAACCGACATTGATGTAAGAGAAATTACTTTTAAAACAATTTTTTCGAATAAAATATATAAAAAATTTCAATTTCGAAATTACCAATAAAAATAAAATTAAAATTTCGAAATTATAAGTAAAATAAAAAAAATTCGAAATTACAAATAAAATAAAATAAAATTTCGAATTTTGTAAATAAAAGATAAAATTTGACGACTAAATATTTAAAAGAAATTGAACATAACTAGATTAAAACTTATATTGTTATACGAAAACATTAAAAAAAAAATTCTAAAATAGCTACATTTTTATGGATTTGTATTTAAAAAAACAAAAGCAAACGAATCTTCTTTATTAAACAACGTGATTAGAATTATAACTTAATGGACGTATTACAATAAGTGCAACTGACAAATTATAATTAAATTAACACAAAAGAAAATTATGTCATGCCTTACTAAAATCGAGTTATAGATAAAATATGGCATGTATAAGTAATACATTAAAATAAACCAACTATCCCATGCTGAACAAAATAGTTGAATTTCTAATCGAAATTTTTTACAATTAATTTAGCAAACTTCTATTAATTAAAAACCCCGTCTCGTGTCATATTTTTATAAATAAGCATTACTAAAATCTGAAATGACAAATAACATAAAAGGTATATATATCAGAATAAACTAACCATTTTTTTTAGTTAAATTAAATTAATCATTTTTAAAAACTAAAGAAATTAATCGCTAACGGACGTCATTAACTAGATTAAACACTAGCTTACATATTGCCTAATAAAATTTGATACAAAGGAATCATATAATAAAATTAAATTCATATATATATATATACTAAGATTTAAATTGAAATTATACGGAATATTTTACTAATAACAGTTAAAAGCCGCGAATGAATTGATTGAAACTTATTATTAATCTTGCTTTTAATAAATTATAAAACTGAAGTTAATTAGTAAACTGCATCCTATTTTTATTATTAATAAAATTTTAATCGAAATTGCGCAAACGCATATTCCAAATTAATAAAGAGGTTTACAATTATATTACGCGAAACGTATATATAATCGTAATATTAATCTAAATCGGTCGTAAAACAAAACTATGAATATTTATCGAATTGTTAGATCTAAATTACTGAACAAATTAATTAAGTTACTACTATTAACACTACATATTATGGCTATTAACTCATACTTGACATACTAAATTTATAATAAAGTAGAAAAACTTAACGAGGTACAACAGTCAAATAGTTATATAAAGTACATCCTTAATCTTAAAAACAAAACATAAAATAAACAACTCGGAATTTAACATAAATATTAATAATACATAATCAAATTTTGGGTCCAAACTTTGACTATGCTTTGACTGATGTCCATGGGAATACCTGACAATGAAGCCAGTACTCTAATCCCAAGCTTTCTTTGGCCGACATCACTGTTATCTTCTTTGGAGCAGATCAATTAGAAGTAGAAAAAGGCATAAGACTTGCGCATAGGGTTAATGGTGTGGTCGGCGTCAGTTGGAGAGACGGAAGAAACAGAAGCGGCGGCTGTGGTCGGCGTTTGTGTGGCAGTGACGACGAAACAATAGGTGGTCGGCTGGTATTGGGGAAGTTTGCCGGCGACTGGTCGACGGAAATGGTGTGAGGCTGGTAGTTGTTTCGTCGGCAGCTTGGTGTGAGTGGTGTGCGGCGTGAGAGTGGGAGATGGAAGAAACGGCGGCGGCTTTGAGGAAAGTGGTCGCCGGAAATGGCGACGGTGGAGGGGTCTGTTAGGGTTACTGGCGGCGGAGAGAATAGGAGAAGAGGAAGAAAAATAATTTAGGGTTTTGGGGTCTTTGGTATATCAAAAATGCAAGAATCGATCTGGACCGTTAGATCAAGGGTAACGGACGGTCGAGATTGGACCAAGACAAACACATGCCACTTATTTCTCTGGGCTGGATCCGGGCTATTTGGACTGGGCTAGGGAATTTGGGTTATTGGCCCAAATTTTGATTTCTTCTCAAATTATACACTAAGTTAACCAAAAACAAACCAAATTAACCTAAAAAAAATTAATTAATCACAACTATATATTAAATCACACGATTTGGATATTAAGACTAATAATACTAATTTAAATTATACACTAAAATCAACTTAAAATGCCAAATTACTTAATCAAATTCGACAATTAAACTTATGAACACATGAAATTAATTTCCAATTAAATTCTACAATTAATTTCATGAACAAACACATAATCAACAATATACAGAAATCAAGGTCCGATTCAAAAACAAACTTAATAGAACTCAATAATTAATTGAACTACAAATTAAATCTAACAACACTACAATCAAAATAAATATCCAAGTGATTAACTACACATTCTTATGTTCAAAACTTAAACAAAATAAATAAACAAATTTCATGACTAATCTGGAATCATGATGAACAACAAATCAAGAAGACAAACAACCAACATATAATAATTTCGGATCTGAAAATACTAACAAAATATGGACAAAAACAAAAATTTGAAATCGACTAACCGGATTGAAACAACGATCAGTCGACCAGCTTCATTATATATATATATATAAACATATATACATATACACACAGAAGAAGAAAAAGAACATAATGGCAAAGAAAACGTAGTCGGGGAGGCGTGGCTCCCGGATTACTGCCTGGCGGTTGTTCTTGGGAAACATTCCGGCGGGTGTTATTGGAAGGTTGAAGAAGAATGAAGAAAGAGTGGTTTGTGGCGGCTAGGGTTTGTGGAGTGTATAATGGCTAAAATTCTCAGACAAAAGCCTTATATAGGCCATGCGTCTGAGGTAATCCAGGCCGTTCGTTCAATGGAGATCAACGGCTCTGAGCGACGTTACTAAAACGACGTCGTGTCGTTACTTATGAGACCAAAACCAAGACCCTTAGATCAATCTAAACGGACGGCCCAGATTCGATCTTCGCAATTTAAAATTAAACCAATAACTTCGCTATTATCTCAACCGTTGGTTAACACAATTGAACGGCCGAGATTTTTGCTAATTAAAAAGGCTTATGGACTGGATCGTTTGGGCTCAATACACTGGGCCAGCTCATTTCAATCCAAATCAGCCCAACCATATTAATACCATCTATATTTTTTGTATTTTTTGATTTTAATCATTTTTATGTATTTTTTTTATACTTTTTTTCTTTTCTTTTATGGAATGTTATAAAAACCTAATTTCCTACTTATGCTAATTATCTAATATTTTTTGCAATTTTTCTACTATTTTCTCTAATTTTCGCTATTGAGAACTATTTTTGCTAATTTTCTTCTTTAAACTAATTAATTAAGACAAAATAATTGCCTAGCCTAATTTTTTTTTATTTTTCTAATTTCTATTTATTCAAACACATAAAGTATGGCTAATTTCAAACAAAGCAGGTAATTACACTCAAAAAATATATTTGTTTTAATTTTGGAATTTTATTGCTTAGTGCAAAAATCACGTGCTCACAGTTGCCCCTCTTTGCTCGGGAACACGAAGAGTTTCGGTGCAAAGACAAGTGAGCAGTAATGAGAGATTTTTGCCCATTGGCATATTCCGTGAGAAGCATTTTTGAAAATCTTTTGACCGCACCCTGCCTCAGAGGTTGCCTACATATCCTGGGCTAAACAGGAATCAGGTCAGTGTAGTTCGGGAAGGTCTGGCAGTTAAAAACTACCAGACTTACTGTTGCATTGACACTGTTATGACTTGCTGACCTACTCCTTATTACACCAGGGGGTAAAATGTAAAATGAAGAAGCTATTCTAAGCTATAATTATACGAATTGCAATTGTTCCTATCTAGCTTCTTGTCTCTTTATTCTTCTTTGTCTATTTTCCTTGATTTTCTGTGCGGCTGACTTTCTTTTTTGTTGATTTTCTTTTCCTTGATTCCTTTTTTTTTCGATGGTACTTCTCGCATTTAAACTGATACCTGCTCAAAACAAAACAAAAACAACAAACTTTTTCTTCTGCCCCAGTATGGGCTTTTCATGTTACGGTGTTACTCATGTTAACTAATACAAACCGAAATTACAGAAATTAAAATTGCAGAAAAGTATTCCCTTGTTATATAAGTGGGCGTCTGAACAGAAGTTAAAATTGCAGAAATGTATTCCCTTGTTATACAGGTGGGCGCCTGAACATAAATTAAAATTGTAGAAATATATTCCCTTGTTATACAGGTGGGCGCCTGAACAGAAATTAAAATTGTAGAAACGTATTCCCTGACTTCTTCAACTAAAAATAACAACCTCCATTTTACAGGCGGGCTCCTGACTTCTTTAATTTGAAAATAACACCTCTGTTCTACAGGCGGGCTCCTGACTTTTTCAATTTGAAAAATAACAACCTCTATTCTACAGGCGGGCTCCTGATTTTTCAACTTCAAATAACAACCTCCATTCTACAGGCGGGCTCCTGATTTCTTCAACTTAAAAATAACAACCTCCATTCTACAGGCGGGCTCCTGATTTCTTCAACTTAAAAATAACAACCTCCATTCTACGGGCGGGCTCCTGATTTCTTCAACTTAAAAATAACACCTCCATTCTACAGGCGGGCTCCTGATTTCTTCAACTTAAAAATAACACCTCCATTCTACAGGCGGGCTCCTGATTTCTTCAACTTAAAAATAACAACCTCCATTCTACAGGCGGGCTCCTGATTTCTTCAACTTAAAAATAACACCTCCATTCTACAGGGCGGGCTCCTGATTTCTTCAACTTAAAAATAACAACCTCCATTCTACGGGCGGGCTCCTGATTTCTTCAACTTAAAAATAACACCTCCATTCTACAGGCGGGCTCCTGATTTCTTCAACTTAAAAATAACACCTCCATTCTACAGGCGGGCTCCTGATTTCTTCAACTTGAAATAACATCCTCCATTCTACAGGCGGGCTCCTGATTTCTTCAAAATGAAAATTTTCTGCCCCAGTTTTGGTAATATTCCTTGCGGTATGTCATTCTTCTATCATCGACATTTCCTTTCACCTGCTTCAAATCAAAGAAAATTTGTTAGTTTAAAATGCGGTGAATGGTCGTGCCACTCCTGCCGGGGATGGCTTTTCCTTCTTCTGTTCTAAGTTCCCGAAACTTGTCGGGGATGATGTTACTTGCTGGGAATGATATTTCTATTGGGGATGGTTTTTCCATTTATCCCTTCCCTTTTCTGTGTTTTAAAACTTGCTGGTGAGACTCAAAATCACTTTCTTCAAAAGGTTTGATTTTCCTTTAATATCGTTGGAAATAGAAATGTCATCAGCTAGGGATGCATTTTCCTTTTTCCTTCTCCGCTTTGTGTTGTCCGATCATCTTGGGAATCGGTTGATAATCTGTCGGAGTTATTTGCGCATCTTGAAAATTCACAGGGGATTCTTTTGGAACTTGGTCCATGATTTTTCGACTGCATCTTTCAGGTCTTCTCCATTTCCTGACATTCCAGACCAATTTGGTCTGTCCTATCCTCGTTTTGCTTCGCACCAATTCGGCACTGATAGTAAGCTCCGAAAAGTCTTTCTCAAAATAGACTTGGATAAAAACCTTTAAACAAAGAAAACAGAAAATATAGAAAAAGAAATAAGCTTTCTGAACAAATGTAGCGAAAAACAAAAAGGAACTTATCTGAATGGTATAATCGGTCCCAACGATCACGTCGTGCATTCCGGATTAATCAACCCAGTCTATTTGTATCAATCCATCTTCTGATGGTCTCATTTGCTGAGGACGAACAGATGCACGACTCTTTGTCAAATGCGGGTCCTTTGTGCCACTCTATCTTGTCGCCTCATAGTGCCCTTCGAGGGGTTTTCACTAATGAGACTCTCTCATTTCTCTCAACTCCCGTCGCCTTATGGTGCCCGTGAAGGTTTTCACCGATAAGACTCTCTCATTTTTGTTTCTTCTCAGCTTTCGTCGCCTTATGGTGCCTGTGAAGGTTTTCACCGATAAGACTCTCTCATTTTATTTTTTCTCAGCTTTCGTTGGAGATTGGAAAGGCACCGATAATGTTCTCTTCATTGGGGATTCTTCTGGCTATCAATTCCTTCAGCTTATTCCCTTTCTGTTGGGGATCAACGTGTTACTCTTGGTTTTTACTTGCCTGACTGGGCATTTCCCGGATATTGATCGGGATGTCTTTTTCGGACATCTCATATGGGTTTTTTGGGTGGGTCTTAAAAAGAAAAGAGTATCGAAAATTTACAATAACTCTGAATGGGTGAGATATTACAACTCTCGGAATCAAAACTTTTTTCATAAAACAACATAACTTCTGCCCCAGTTTCTTATTTGGGGAAGAATTAACTTTTATTCACTCTATGACCGAGCCGTGAGGCGCCTACGTATCCTATTTGAGGAATCAGGTCAAACGTAGTTCCTTGATTCATTTAAATCTCTTGTGACTTTCTTTTATCTATTTATTATTTTTTTTTCTTTTCTTTTCTATTTCCGTTATTGATTCCAAGAAAGGGCTATGAAAGAATAAATAAGGCTCAAAAGGGAAAACAAGGGTTAAAAGTGTTTGGATAGAAGAAAGAATTGCCTCCGTCATTTCATTATCCGATAAATACCTAGTACAAACAAATAAAATGAACCAAAATCATAAAGAAATTACACGTAATATCTCTTGACTGCATCAAAATTGATAGCCATGTCGGTTCATCTTCCCTCAATATCGGTAAGATATAGAGCTCCATTGGATAATACTCTGGTTACAATAAGCGTCCCTTGCCAATTCGGGGCGAACTTGCCCTTTTCTTCGGCCTGATGTGGGAGGATCCGTTTAAGTACTTGTTGCCCTACTTCAAATTTTCTGGGGCGTACCTTCTTATTGTAAGCTCTTGCCATTCTCTTCTGATACAATTGGCCATGACATACTGCTGCCAATCTCTTTTCATCAATTAAGCTCAACTGCTCTAATCGAGTTTTGACCGATTCGTCATCATCAATCTCAGCTTCAGTGACAATTCGGAGGGATAGAATCTCAACTTCTGCTGGTATTACTGCTTCAGTTCCGTATACCAGCAAGTAAGGAGTTGTACCTATTGAAGTGCGAACCGTAGTGCGATAACCCAACAATGCAAATGGTAGCTTTTCATGCCATTGCCTAGATCCTTCTACCATTTTTCTCAGTATCTTCTTTATATTCTTGTTTGCTGCCTCAACCGCGCCATTTGCTTTGGGACGATATGGGGTGGAATTACGGTGTGTAATCTTGAATTGTTGACACACTTCTTTCATCAAACCACTGTTAAGATTAGCACCATTATCCGTGATAATCATCTTTGGGATCCCAAATCTACAGATGATATGGGAATGGACGAAGTCTACCACGGCTTTCTTGGTCACTGACTTGAACGTCTTCGCCTCCACCCACTTGGTGAAATAATCAATGGCTACTAGAATGAACCTATGACCGTTGGAAGCTGCCGGCTCGATCGGTCCAATGACATCCATGCCCCACGCAACAAATGGCCACGGTGCTGACATCGTGTGCAATTCCGTTGGCGGAGAATGAATAAAATCTCCATGCACCTGACACTGATGGCACTTCCGCACAAAATTTATACAATCACGCTCCATGGTGAGCCAATAATATCCTACCCGTAAGATCTTCTTTGCCAATACATACCCACTCATATGTGGCCCACAAACTCCGGCATGCACCTCTGTCATCACTGTCGTGGCTTGGCCCGCATCTATACATCTTAGCAATCCCAAATCCGGGGTTCTCTTGTACAACACTCCTCCACTAAGGAAAAATCCGTTTGCCAACCGCCGAATAGCCCTCTTTTGATCTCCAGTTGCCTGTTCTGGGTATACTCCCATCCTGAGGTATTATTGGACATCATGAAACCATGGCTCGCCATCAATTTCTTCCTCCACCACATTGCAATAGGCATGTTGATCCCGAACTTGAATATATAACGGATCAACATGAATCTTATCCGGGTGATGCAACATCGATGCTAGAGTAGCCAAAGCATCGGCGACCTCATTATGCATTCTTGGGATATGTCTGAATTCTATTGACCGGAAACGCTTCGTCGGGTCATGCAAACATTGGCGATACGGGATAAGCTTCAAATCTCTTGTTTCCCACTCACCTTGAACCTGATGTACCAGAAGGTCCGAGTCTCCCAAGACCAAGACGTCCCGGACATCCATGTCCACAACTAATCGTAACCCCAAAATGCATGCTTCGTATTCAGCCATATTGTTGGTACAATAGAAGCGCAACTGAGCCGTAACAGGATAATGATGTCCTGTTTCAGAAATAAGTACTGCTCCTATTCCGACTCCCTTTGCATTTGCAGCTCCGTCAAAGAAAAGCTTCCACCCTGGCTCCTTGGTTAGTTCTAACTCATCAATTTGCAACACTTCTTCATCTAGAAAATATGTCCTTAGAGGTTCGTATTCATTATCAACAGGATTCTCAGCTAAGTGATCGGCTAGTGCTTGGGCTTTCATGGCCGTCCTCGTCACATAGATGATGTCAAATTCTGTAAGTAATATTTGCCATTTTGCTAACCTTCCTGTAGGCATAGGTTTATGGAAAATATACTTCAATGGATCCAAACGTGAAATGAGATAAGTAGTGTAGGAAGACAAATAATGCTTCAACTTCTGTGCTACCCAAGTTAGGGCGCAACATGTCTTCTCAAGATGAGTGTACTTAACTTCATATGCTGTGAACTTCTTACCGAGATAATAGATGGCCTGTTCCTTTCTGCCGGTGATGTCATGTTTCCCCAATACGCAGCAGAAAGAATTGTCCAAAACAGTTAGATAAAGAATCAGAGGCCTCCCCGGTTCAGGTGGAACCAACACAGGTGGGTTTGACAAATACTCCTTTATCTTATCAAAAGCCTCTTGGCATTCTTCGGTCCACTTGACTGCAGCATCCTTCTTTAACAGCCTAAAAATAGGTTCACATGTTGATGTGAGCTGAGCAATGAATCGACTGATGTAATTCAATCTTCCCAAAAGACTCATCACTTCAGTTTTGTTCTTTGGTGCTGGCAATTCTTGTATGGATTTGATCTTTGATGGATCCAACTCAATACCTTGCCGACTGACAATGAATCCTAGCATTTTTCCCGAGGGAACCCCAAATGCACATTTGGCTGGATTGAGCTTAATGTCGTACCTCCGAAGCCTTTGAAAAAACTTCCTCAGATCTGCTACATGGTCTTCCTATCGCCTAGATTTTATGATTACATCGTCTACATACACCTCAATCTCTTTGTGTATCATGTCATGAAACACAGTAGTCATTGCTCTCATGTATGTCGCCCCGGCGTTCTTCAAACCAAACGGTATTACCCTGTAGCAATAAGTTCCCCAATGAGTGATGAAAGCTGTCTTTTCTGCATCTTCTTCATCCATTAGGATCTGATGGTATCCTGCATAGCAATCCACAAAGTATCCAATCTCTCGCCCCGACAATTGTCTATCAAGATATGGATGTTGGGTAGTGGGAAGTTATCTTTCGGGCTTGCCCTGTTTAGATTGCGATAATCGACACATACCCAAATGTTCCCATCCTTCTTCGGCACTGGCACCATATTGGCCAACCATTCGGGATATCGAGTAACCCGAATAACCTTTGCTATTAACTGCTTGGTTACTTCTTCTTTGATCTTTACGCTCATATCGGTTTTGAACTTCCTCAATTTCTGCTTGACGGGAGGACATGCCGGATCAATGGGCAATTTATGTACCACTAGATCCGTGCTTAACCCTGGCATGTCATCATACGACCATGCAAAAATATCTTTGAATTCAAACAGTGTTTTGATTAGCTCTTCCCTGATACTCGGCTAAATGTGAATGCTGATTTTGGTTTCCCTAACATTATCCTCATCTCCTAAGTTGACAGCTTCAGTATCGTTTAAGTTAGGCTTAGGTTTTTCTTCAAAATGAGTTAATTCCCTGTTAATCTCTTCAAAAGCCTCATCTTCCTCGTATTCCGATTCATCCTCATAATAGACTTCGTGCATAATTAATTTGGATTCAGATTGACTTCTTAGACTAGGTTGAAGATCCGTTGTGCATGCCATGACATTGGAACCGATGAAAATAGAACTGTTCAGAAATGAAAAGATACAAAAATCAAAAATCAAGAAAATAAAGGAAACTTTCGTTTTTATTGAAAATGAGGGATAACAGAGTTTCACACTACAAATAAATCAAAACTGGATTACAACTGTGGAATAATCCAGGAAACAAAAGAAAATCTAGAGCCTACTACCAAGACTTCTTCCAGATGGGAAGAGGAGTAGCCGTCCAAATGTTGGTTTTGGCCTTAGGCCCCACATACTGTACGTCTGCCTTACTGGAACCTTCTCCAGCTTCGATCATGTTAACATTAGCGAACAACCTTTCAAAACTCTTATCTAGATCTCCATCTGGCCCAATTGACGGTCCGAGGATCTTTGGGATTGTCATCCTCCTGAAACCTGCTTTCACAAAAAACCGGGAGAGGCGTGGAACTGGCTTGGGAAGGACCCGGACTTTCTTCTTCATTTTGTGAGCTCTCTTCACATCCGCAACCGTCGGCTTGAACCCTAACCCGAATGTCTCCAAATTTTCAGGCAAAGAAACGGGTTGAATGATACCTTGGAGTTTGGCTCCCAAACCTTTTCCTGGTATGAACCCACAGTTCATCATATCTGAGGCGATCATGAAGGTTGAAGCTGAGATCCCGGGAAAAGCAAGGTCCTCGCCTTCGGAAACCTTGTCCATCTGAAACCCCTTCGAAGACTTGGTATACCCATGGTCCCTTGTCATCCTCCGTTTCTATGAATGGCACCACTGTATCACTCATAATGCCTGTGCCATCATCCCCATGCAATACTATATCCCGTCTATCCCACTCGAACTTAACCATCTGGTGCAGCGTAGAAGGCACTGCTTTGGCGGCATGAATCCAGGGTCGCCCCAATAGCAGAGTGTATGATGCATCCACATCCACCACTTGGAATTCCATAGTGAAATCGACTGGGCCAATGGTCAGTTCTAACATGATATCACCCACCGAGCTAGTATTCCCTCCATCAAATCCTCTGATGCAAACGTTATTCTTACGGACTCTGTCCTGATCAATCTTCAATTTGTTCAGAGTAGCCAAAGTACAAATATTGGCACTTGAATCCATTATCCACCAATACACGATTGACCACTGAGTCTTCACACTTCACGATCAAGTATAAGGCTTTATTATGTTCCGTGCCCTCTTTTGGCAATTCATCATCAGAAAATGTCACTCGGTTGACTTCAAAGATTTTATGCACAATCTTCTCCAAGTGATTTACAGAAAGCTTTTCCGGAACATGGGCCTCATTCAGGATCTTCAACAAAGCCTGGCAATGATCCTTGGAATGGATTAACAAAGATAACAATGAGATTTGGGCTGGGGTTTTCCTCAACTGCTCCACAATAGAGTAGTCTTGGGCTTTCATCTTCTTCAAGAACTCTTCGGCTTCTTCTTCTATTAATGGCTTTTTCACCGTCGTGGGATTAGATTTCCTTAACTCTACGGGAGAAAAACACCGTCCCGATCGAGTTAAACCCTGGGCTTTACAACTGACTTCCTCCACTGACTTCCCTTTGTATATCACTGTTGCCTTTTCATACTTCCAAGGTATGGCCTTGCTATCTGTTACTGGCAACTGAGCTACCGGCTTTATGATGACCGGTTTCCTACAGACTTCTTTCACGATCATTACTGGTGCAGACGGTGCTCCGGACACAACCAACTTTGTTGTTTTTGGTTTCTCCGTAGTGGCCGATGGGCTTTTCCCCAATATTATCACAGGATTGACAACCTCCCTCTTAGTTGGTACCTCCCCTTCCACAGTGGTTGATTTCTCTTTTGTACTGTCCTTGATCATCATCACTGTCTGCGATGGCTTCTTGGGTTCTTCCTCTCCTTGCACTATCTCGATCATACAGGCTTCATGGTGGGTTGGTAGTGGGTTTTGGTTAATGTTGGGTACCTCGGGTGCTTGAACCTCAATCTTATTAGCATCAATAAGATCTTGGATTGCATGCTTCAGTTTCCAACATCTCTCAGTAGTATGCCCGAGAGCCCCCGAACAATATTTACATTTCACTGAGTGATCCAAATTTTGAGGTAAGGGATTTGGTAATCTAGGCTCAATAGGACTCAACAAACCTATCTGCTTCAATTTGTGGAATAAAGCAGTATAAGCTTCTCCTAATTCGATGAATGTCCTTTGTCTCTGAGTCCTTTCATTTCTGAAAGTCTAATTTCCCCGGAAACTTAGCCCTGTGGGATTTCTGTAGGCCCTTCGTGGTGGGTAGTTGTTATGGGAAGCTGGGTAGGCATTATGTGGGGTTGGTGCGCATCATTGAGGGCGCGCTGGAGGTTGGGTGTATGATTGTGCTTGATGGACAGAAAAATGATGTTCTTGAGGGGGTAATAGGATTGTGCGGGATAATTCGGAATGTGTGGGTAATTTGGGTGAGGGGGTCTGAATTGGTGATGGGGTGTAGGACCTTTGGATCGGGACCAATTACTAGCTTCTACCATTGTGACATCCTCTTTTTTCTTCTTTCCGAGCGCACCTCCTGTGCCGCTCTGAATAGCCTGCGTTGTTGCCTTGATCGTTGAATAACTTAAGATTTTGTTGGTCTTGAGGCCTTCTTCTATCATGCCTCCCATTTTGACCACTTCGTTGAAGGATTTTCCCACTGAGGTCACCAAATGACCGTAGTAAGTTGGCTCGAGAGTCTGTAGAAAGTAATCTACCATCTCCCCCTCTCTCATAGGAGGATCAACTCTAGCCGCTTGTTCTCTCCAACGAAACCCAAATTCTCGGAAGCTCTCCCCCGGTTTCTTTTCCAGCTTTAACAATGTGAGACGATCAGGGATGATCTCAAGATTATACTGAAAGTGCCCGGCAAATGATTGCGCCAAATCATCCCAAGTGTACCATCTGCTAGGATCTTGCCTTGTATACCATTCCAGCGCAGACCCGCTCAAACTCTGTCCAAAATAAGCTATCAGTAGCTCATCTTTGCCCCCTGCACCCCTCATCTTGTTGCAAAATCCTCGCAGATGAGACATGGGATCACCGTGTCCCTCATATAGATCAAACTTTGGCATTTTGAATCCCGCCGGCAATTGAACATCGGGGAAAGGACACGGGTCTTTGTAGGCCACACTGACTTGGCTGCCCAACCCTTGCATATTCCTAAGGGATTGCTCCAGGCTTTTGAACTTCCGTAGCATCTCATCTTGTTCTGAGCTATTGGCCGGTTTTTCCACTGGGACTTCAAAGGGAGGAGTATAGGTGGATGGTTCGGGTGCCCTGAACGTGGGTTCCGGGGGTAATACTTGAGTGTCGTGAACCTGAAATAAGGGTTCACTTGATGATCTTTGCAATGGAGCTGGGGGAGGTGCCACAAAGACATGGCCCTTTGGTGGTGGAGGGTTTTGATTTGGTGATGGAGCTGGGTAGTCGTGAGCATCCCTTCCCTGGTGGTAATGGAGGTCTGAGACTCTTGTCGAGGGACCGGGAGAAAAGTATTCTGGGGTAAAACCTGGTAGGAAAGTAGGAGTAGCGGGTGCGTCAGGACTCTTTTGTGCTTTGGCTAGCCCGTCTGCATTTCGCTCATTTCCAACCGCATCTGTTCCATTTTTTCAAGAGCTTCTTTGAGCATGTGGCTCATTGCTTTTTCTGACTCATTACTTTGATCTGACCCAGTCATACTTTTAGGTATAGGTCCTTTCGATCTTGTGTGATAATTGTGTGATGCCAGTACACTCTAACACTAACTGAACAGGAAAACAACAAACTTGTTAGTGTTGAAATTTTAACAGATATGGTAAAAGCACATTGGGTATGCAATGTCCCTATGCAATGAACCATTTCTATTATGCTTTTGCTTAGACCGCATGCGTCATCCCAGCTTATCGTCTATGCCCATCCATTATTTCTCTTATTTCTCTTATTTATTTTCCCCTTTTTTGCTATAAGTAATGGTCGAATCTTATGTAGATTGCCTACGTATCATGTCCCCGCATGAATCAGACCCTAGCGTAGTTCGTGTGAATACAATAAAAAATATTTTTCAAAAGGTTTTCCAAAAACAAACTGGATTTAACAATAAGTCAAACTTACAAAAGATGGTCAAAATACATTCAGCCCTTTTATATAAAAGTCTTATGACTAGACCCAAAAAGGAAATACAAGTTCATAACTAGGAAAGTTCTAAGATTTTGAGCTTTTGCGCCGGTGGGGTCCTGTTTGGCCTGGCTGTGGTCCTTGGTGCAAGACTTCTTTGCAGATCTTTCAATTCTTCCATGATCCGACTGACATAATCCATGATAGAGGAAAAAAGTACATCCCGGGTCATCCTTTCACATGATAGGCACCTCATGTGAATGTAGTGTCCAATCTCGTCAATCCTTCTCCGAATGTTATCCCTTTCTCTGAATAATTGCTCTATATGTCGGTTTTTTAATACGAATATTCGTGCCTCATCCGTAAGTCGATCTTGGAATCTTTTCATTTGTCCCTCCATTTGGGCCATCATCTCGTAACACCGTTCCTTGTCTTCTCTAGTTTCAAGAGCCTGTCTGTGGATCTGTTCTTGGAGAGTGAAAATTGTCTCTCTTAATACCCCGACGCTCATCTCACAATCCCTTTTGACCTGCCGCAAGTATTCTCTTCGCTCCGTTGCGCCTCTTGCCCGTCTGGCCTGCATCCCTTCCTTGCTAGCCTCGGACCTCTCCAACTTTTCTTGGCTTTCTCTGAGCTGTTGGTTTAGCTCGTCTATCAACCTTTGATCAGTTCGGCTTCTTGTTTGGCTGTTGGCTTCTTTTCTGATTCGCCAGATTCGAGCCTTGAGAGTGTCCTTTTCTTGAGTCAACTTCTTTTTGACCCCTTCGTCAGCTGCAATCTGTAAGCCATTTTCATATTGGAGATTCTGTACACGTTTCTCTAGTTCTCTAATACGATCTTTGTATTCACGTTCTTTAGCTAGCCAAGCTAATCTTTCTTGGATTTTATCATCGAAAGCTTGAACGTGAGGCCTTTTGGTAGGTCTGATCGCCTCGAGCTCGGGCCTAGGACTCACACGAAAACTTCTTTGAAACCAAGCAACATACTCGGGATCGAACTCGCCTTTTATTGGGTCTAACAGGATCCCAGAAGGTCACCAAAGCTTTGATCAAGTCATCCTATGGCTTGACATACAGTATGTCTAGCAGAGGGCCCAAATGTTTTTTCACCCACACTCGACCATCTTCCTCTAGATCATTCCACCATTCTTGTAGTTGTATCCAGGCTCTTTCCATGATAACCTGAGGTGATTCTTGGATAGCATCCATCTGATCCTGAAGATTCAAAGTATCAAGGGTGACTCTTAAACCTTTTATGACAGCATATTTCCTTAAATGAAACAAATTACCGACTTATTTATAACCGAAAATCTTTGACACATTTTTAATGACTGTTTTTGTAAAATGGAGATTGGACCCGATGGGGGTTGCCTACGTATCTCACATCCGGTGAGAATCAAATCGGCGTAGTTTGCCAAAGAAAACAAATCGAGTTTAAAACAAAAATCTTTTTTAACACCAAAAAAAAATTATTTTTGAAGAAACGCTAATAGGATTTCGACATTGTATGGACAAAATTACATTGTTATTCAATTTTAAGCTGGTCAGCATGCTGATCTAATCAAATAAATGCACATAATCTCATGTAGCAGGATGGTCTTTTCATTTCAGGTTACCTGTCCTAGACGGACCCAACACCTGTGTTGAGTCCCCTAAGTCAAATGCAATATGATGCAAACAAACGTTCCTACTAGGGATCCGGCATGAGGCTTTGTTATTCTAGGTTTAAAAACTGGGTTTATTGTTCTAAACCTGGCTTACCCGAGTGGACAACTGGGGCTGAGGAGGGGGTGACGTAACGGGAGCACTAAAGTCTGCCCGGCCTTGTCACTTACCCTAACACTCACTTACTTGGAATAATTTTGAAAAGTGGGCTACGCAAACGTATGCACCATTTTTAGAACTCAAAAGGAAGTAGGATTTCGGCACAGTTTTATATATACAGTTCAAATAATATCAAAGCGGTAAAAATCATCATTTTGCACATTAAGCATTTATCATATAAAAATATCAGATAATAAACAAAGCCAAATACAACAATTATTCTAAGCTCGAATTTCTAACCCTGAACCAGTGGTTCTGGGTTAAGGGTCCCCAGCAGAGTCGCCAGAGCTGTCACACCTCCTTTTGGCGCAGGCTCGCGAGGGCGCGAGATATAAAAAGGAGTTTTTCCAATTAAAGGACAATCAAAACGGGATTCATTTATTGAGATATTCAGAGTCGCCACTTGGGAGATTTATGGTGTCCCAAGTCACCGGTTGAATCCCGAATTGAGGAAAGGTTTGACTCTATTTAACAGTATGCGTACCAGAAATCCGGATAAGGAATTCTGTTAACCCGGAGAAGGTGTTAGGCATTCCCGAGTTCCGTGGTTCTAGCACGGTCGCTCAACTGTTATATTTGGCTTGATTATCTGATTTATTAACAAATATGAACTAATGTGCAAACTACCACTCTAAACCGTTTTAATTGTTAGAAGAAAATTATAATGTCGTGAGAACATATCTCGAATTTCGTCACATAAATGTGTCCGCAATTTTTGATATATTCCGACTTCATTGGGATTTGGATTGGGGTCACATAAATGTGTACCCGAGTTTAGGGAGGTACAATTATTAAATACGCGCTTAAAACTATTAACGCGTTATTATTTTGAGAATGCCGTGAAAATTTACTAAACGGCCAATCTCGGATTTCTAAATATATACACTTATGAGGGCTTCACAGTTTTTGCGATTTATTTGGCGAGGCTCGTCTCATTTATTAACAAAGTAATCCTAAATTGACTACATTTCCTATTTTTTATTTTTTAGTTTTTTATAAATAAAGAAATATCTTAATTAATCTAGAAATTAAAAATGCAACACTTATCTAATTTATGACAAAAAATTAATGAAACAGATTTTAATATATGTTTAAAAAAATATTTTTTTTTTCGAAATTATTTTATTATTATTTTATTAAATACGAAATTTCATAACTTAATAATAAAAGAAGCTAATTCAGAATAATATTAAAACTTGAATATATAAAAAGAAAAACTAATAAAATCATTTATTCAAAACTATTGAAAATTATAGCCATATTAAAGCTTATATGGTAAAAATTATTTTTTATTCCAAATTGTTCAAAACTAAGCTTATTTTTAGAAAAAAACAACAATTATAAATTGGCTATAATTTTATTTAAATTCGTTTTTTTTATAAGCTAAAAAATATATTATTTGTTATATTTAGATAAATGTTTAATAAAAATAAACATTACTTAAATAAATATAAAAATAAAAATGCAAAATCAACAACCTAATATATATATATATATATATATATATATATATATATATATATATATATATATATATATATATATATATATATATATATATATACAAACTAAACCAATTATCTTACAACTAACTTAAACTCATATTTTTTAATTTTTTTTTTACTATTTTTTGAATTAAACCCTTGATGTTAGCTATTTACAACTATTTACCAAAACCAAAATCAATCTTAATTATTTACACCTATATTTTGAGATGGTTAAACTTGAAAAGAAACAATTCTTGTGTTATTGAAAATTCAAATCGTACCTAAATGCCTAATTTACGCAAAATAATTATGTCACGACCCCGAATCCGATCGTGATGACGCCCAGCACATTGCTAAGCCAGCCCGACCAATCAATCTTAACAACGGAGCTAGAAGCTCTCTTTAACCCATTTAAGCATATTAATTCATGAAGCAACAATGATACATATAACGAAAATGGGGAACCAAGTCCCATAATACATCAACTCCCATAGACCGAAGGGTCAAGAGTCATGAGCCTCTACTGAACATGAGTGTATAAAGGTTTACAAGATACCAAGTGCGGAAAGAAAAGTCAATACAAAGTCAAGAGACAGTAAGAAGGAATATCGGGTCCTGCGGACTCTACAGTTACCTCGAATATCCACAAATGTCGCCACACACAGCTACTGGATCACTGCTGAGAGGTACCTGGATCTGCACACAAGGTGCAGGGAGTAAAATGAGTACTGCAAGACTCAGGTGGTAATAAACAAGGGTAAGACAGCGCAGATAAGAAATCCGCAATAAAGCACTATGTAAAGCTGTAATCAAATACCCTGTCATAGAATCGATATCAACCGTACCTGTACCAATAAGTACCAGCAAAACAGTATAACAGCTAGCAGATGTAGCTAAATGCAATGCAATGCATGATATGACCGCTACGGCGCGTAACCCGATCCAATTTGGGTACCCGTGCTCACTGTGGGGGTTCAGACTCCGGAGGGGCTCCTACAGCCCAAGCACAATATCACTGCGGTGTGCAGTCCGATCCGACATATGTACTGCTGTGGCGCGCAACCCGATCCACTACTAGTCAACTAATATGCAATCACAGCCTCGCAGGCTCAAAGGTAGTTTGAAACATCTTTTATCATTTTTCAGTTGAAAACAGAAATATCAAGTTCCAGAGATTTGGAAATAACATGATAACATAAATAGCTGCGGACTAGTAGTAAACTAGCATGTCAATATGATAAGACAATGATAACGATCCTCGCGGGATCCAACAACTGGCTCACGGCCCACAAGTATACTCAACCGCCCAAGAAGGGGGTTCCTCGGCTCAAGAGTGGCCATTATCACAATATATAATATGCAACCATCCGAGAAGGAAGTTCGACGGCTCAAGAATAGCCTAATATCATAATACAGTATCAACAAGTCGGACTAAGTCATAGTCCCCAATCACAATCGACCTCGCACTCACAAGAGAGTACGTGTCTCGCTGCTATACAGCGTCACAAAGTGGTATACCGGGGTTTCGAACCCGCTGGTCATCACCCACATTTATTACTCACCTCAATACGGCGCGACGACTACTCCGCAATGCCCTTGCCACGAGAATCAAGCTCCGCACGCGTAGAATCTGATCAAATACGGTAGAAACACAACAAATTAGGCCAATGGGACGACACCCAATCAATACAACTCAATTTACATCAAAATTCCCAAAGTTGTCAAAACCCGACTTTCGGTACGCTTGTCGAAAAATTACAAAAGTCACATATTCGGAACCCTCATCACAATACGAGTCTAAGCATATCAATTTTACCAAATTCGGACTCCATTTGCCCATTCAAAACCTTGATTTTCTAAAGTTCAAGCCTATGGCTAAATCCTCCATAAATTACCCCAAATTCCTCCATTTTCATGATATAATTGCATAATATTATCAATACTAATCATAGTTTAAGTCCATAGTTGATTACCCGATGATTTCCCTTGAATTTCTCTTCAAAATCGCCCAAATCGCCTCTAAAGCCGAGACCCAAATGTGTGAAATGTTTCTGAAATTTTCTAACTTCCGATACACTTAACTCACTACGATTTTCGCTTCTGCGGACCATTTTCCGCCCCTCCGAAACCGCTTCTGCGACCAAATGGTTGCTTCTGCGAACCCAGGCCTACTTGGCCATTTCCGCACCTGCGATCCAAGGACCGCTCCTGCGGGTCCGCTCCTGCAGAAAGTCTTCCGCTCCTGCGGAATGTTCCGCTTTTGCGACCCCGAGTCCGCTCCTGCGGACTCGCCTATGCGATCAATCACCCGCTTCTGCGGACTCTCCGTTTCGCCTCTTGACCGCTTCTGCGGTCTACTCTTCGCTCCTGCGACGCCGCCTCAGCGGACATTTTTCCGCTTCTGCGAAGACAAGCTCTCCTGCGCTCCTCAGTCCGCTCCTGCGGACTCGCCTCCGCGCCCACATTTCCGCAGGGGCGAAAATGACAGAACCAGAATACTTCAACCTGCAATTTCCATGATTTTCTTCCGTTTAACCATCCGAAAACACCCCGAGGCCCCCGGGACCTCATCCAAACACACCAACACACCCTAATACCTTATTCGAGCTTGTTCCAATCCTCAAAACGCGTCTAACAACATCAAAATCCATAATTCACATCAAATTCAAGCCTAAATTCCTTAAAACATTCCGAATTACACAATCAATCAAAAACCCGACTAAACGACGTCCGAATGACCTGAAATTTTGCAGGCACATCCAAAATCACCTAACGGAGCTACTGCAACTGTCGGAATTCCATTTCGACCCCCGGATCAAAATCTCACCTACCGTTCGGATTTCGCCAAAATTCAACCTTAGCCAATTCAAGCCTATTTCTACACCGTGCCTCCAAATTCAATTCCGATCATTCCCCTAAGTCACAAATCACCTCCCGGAACTAACCGAATCATCAGAATCTGATTCCGAGCCCTCTAACCAAATAGTCAACTCCGGGTTGACTTTCCTTATTCAAGTCTCCTTCAAAAAGGCTATATGCCTCATTTTCAATCCAAATCACTCCTAAATCACCCGATAGACTTTAACACCGATATAAACGCATAAAACATACAATTTCAACATAACGGGGTGGTAATTCCTGTGACGACGGGCCGGGTCGTCACATTCTCCCCCTCTTAAGCAAACGCTCGTCCTCGAGCGGGTCAAGAAACATACCCGAAGTCTCAAACAAGTGAGGATATCTGCTCCGCATCTCCCGCTCGATCTCCCAAGTGGCCTCCTCCACGGGTCGACCTCTCCACTGAACCTTAACTGATGCAATCTCCTTAGACCTCAATTTTCTCACCTGCCGTCCCAAAATGGTAATAGGCTCCACATCATAGGATAGATCACCATCAAGCTGAATGGTACTGAAATCTAATACATGAGACGGATCTCCAATATACTTCCGGAGCATAGACACATGGAATACCGGATGAACGCTAGATAAGCTGGGCGGCAAGGCTAACTCATATGCCACCTCTCCAACCCTCCTGAGTATCTCAAAAGGACCAATGTACCTAGGACTCAACTTTTCTTTCTTCCCAAACCTCATGACACCCTTCATAGGTGAAACCTTCAACAATACTCTGTCACCAACCATGAAAGACAACTCTCGAACTCTACGGTCCGCATAACTCTTCTGACGAGACTGTGCCGTACGAAGCCTCTCCCGGATCAACTTTGCTCTATCCAGAGCATCCTGGACTAACTCAGTCCCTATCAATCTAACCTCACCAGGCTCAAACCATCCCACGGGGGATCTACACCGCCCGCCATACAATGCCTCATACGGGGCCATCTGAATACTCGACTGATAGCTGTTGTTGTAGGCAAACTCAGCAAGTGGTAGGAACTCATCCCACGAACCACCAAAGTCAATCACACATGATCACAACATATCTTCCAGAATCTGAATAGTACGCTCAGACTGCCCATCTGTCTGGGGGTGAAATGCTGTACTCAACTCAACCCGTGTACCCATCTCTCGCTGAAATGCTCTCCAAAACTGAGAAGTGAACTGAGTACCCCTGTCGGATATGATAGACACCGGAACTCCATGCAACCGAACAATCTCTCGAATAAAGATCGCTGCCAACCGCTCCGATGAGTAGGTAGTACTAACCGGAATGAAGTGAGTTGACTTGGTCAGTCTATCCACAATCACCCACACAGAATCAAACTTCCTCGCCGTCCGAGGGAGTCCAGTAACAAAGTCCATAGTGATCCTCTCCCATTTCCACTCAGGAATAGCAATGCGCTGAAATACACCGCCGGGCCTCTGATGCTCGTACTTAACCTGCTGACAGTTGAGGCACCGTGCTACATGTCCGACAATGTCCATTTTCATCTTTCTCCACCAATAGTGTTGTTTCAAATCTTGATACATCTTCGCGGCTCCTGGATGGATAGAATACCGCGAGCTATGGGCCTCCTCCAGAATCAACTCACGAAGGCCATCAATATTGGGCACGCATATCCGGCCTTGCATCCTCAATACGCCGTCACTATCAATGGTGACATCTCTAGCATCATCATGCTGAACTTTGTCCCTAAGGACAGCCAAATGTGGATCATCATACTGGCGCTCACGAATACGATCATATAGAGATGACCGAGATACAACACAAGCCAATACCCTGTTGGGCTCCGAAATATCTAACCTCACTAGCCGATTGGCTAGCACCTGAACATCATAAGCAAATGGCCTCTCCTCAGCTGGAATATATGCCAAGCTCCCCATACTGACCGCCTTCCGGCTCAAAGCATCGGCCACCACATTGGCCTTCCCCGGATGATATAATATAGTGATGTCATAATCCTTCAGCAACTCCAGCCATCTCCGCTGTCTCAAATTAAGGTCTTTCTGTTTGAACAAGTGTTGGAGACTACGATGGTCGGTATACACCTCACAAGACACACCGTACAAATAGTGTCTCCAAATCTTCAATGCATGAACAATGGCGGCTAGCTCCAAATCATGAACAGGATAGTTCTTCTCATGTGGCTTCAACTGCCGAGAAGCATAAGCAATTACCTTACCTTCCTGCATCAACACACAACCTATCCCCACTCTCGAGGCATCACAATAAACGGTATATGAACCTGAAGCTGATGGCAATACTAACACTGGAGCTGTGGTCAAAGCTGTCTTGAGCTTCTGAAAGCTCTCCTCGCACTCATCCGACCACACGAATGGTGCACCCTTCCGGGTCAATTTAGTCAATGAAGAAGCAATGGATGAAAATCCCTGAACAAACCGGCGATAATATCCCGCCAAACCAAGAAAACTCCTGATCTCTGTAGCTGAGGTCGGTCTAGGCCAACTCTGCACCGCCTCTATCTTTTTCTGATCAACCTGAATACCATCACGAGACACCACATGTCCCAGAAATGCTACGGACTCGAGCCAAAACTCGCACTTGGAGAATTTAGCATATAGCTTCTCCTCTCTCAATCTCTGCAACACAATACTCAAATGCCGAGCATGCTCCTCCTGACTACGGGAGTAGACTAGAATGTCATCAATGAACACAATCACAAATGAATCCAAATAGGGCTCGAACACACTGTTCATCAGATGCATAAATGTTGCTGGGGCGTTGGTCAGCCCAAACGATATCACAAGAAACTCATAATGACCATATCGGGTCCTAAATGCGGTCTTCATAATATCTGAGTCCCTGATCTTCAGCTGATGATAGCCTGAACGAAGATCGATCTTAGAAAACACCCTCGCACCCTGTAACCGATCAAACAAATCATCTATGCGCGGTAGAGGGTACTTGTTCTTCACTGTCACTCTATTCAATTGCCTATAATCAATACACATTCGCATGGAACCATCTTTCTTTTTAACAAATAATACCGGCGCACTCCACGGGGACACACTAGGGCGGATGAAACCCTTATCCAGAAGCTCTTGAAGCTGCTCTTTCAGGTTCTTTCAACTCAGCTGGTGCCATCCGATAAGGAGGAATGGATATAGGCTGAGTGCCCGCACCAAGTCAATGCCAAAATCAATATCCCTGTCCGGCGGCATGCCCGGTAGGTCTGAGGGGAATACATCTGGGAAGTCCCTCACAACAGGTACAGAATCAATGCTAGGAGACTCAGCTCCCACATCTCTCACAAAAGCCAAGTACGATAAACACCCTTTTTCAACCATCTTCCGAGCTTTTAAGAACGAAATAACACGGCTAGGGACGAAATCGGTCGAACCCCACCACTCGATCTGAGAAATACCAGGAATGGCCAACGTAACTGTCTTAGCATGATAGTCCAATATAGCATGGTACGGAGACAACCAGTCCATACCCAATATAACATCAAAGTCCACCATACCCAACAATAACAAATCTGCCTGGGTCTCCAGACCCCCAATAGATATAGCACAGGATCTATAGACATGATCCACAACGATCGTATCACCCACGGGGGTGGATACATGAATAGGTAAATCAAGACTACTACGAGTCGCACCCCAATGATGTGCAAAATAAGAGGACACGTAAGAATATGTGGACCCTGGATCAAATAGAACAGAGGCATCTCTGTGACAGACAGAAATGATACCTGTAATCACTGCATCGGAGGCAACTGCATCACGCCTGTCGGGAAGTGCATAGAAACGTGCCTGGCCTCCACCAGATCTCTCCTCGCCCCTGGGGCGACCACGAGAAGACTGACCTCCACCTCTACTAGACTGAGATGGTGCTGACGATGAGGGCTGATCCCTCTGTTGAGTCCCGTCCCTACGGAGTCGAGGGCACTGTCTCCTCATGTGGCCAAACTCACCACACTCATAACATGCATCTGGTGCTGGAGAAGGGGACTGAAGGGAACCCCTCGCCGCAGAAGAACCCTGGGCTGATGAAGTAGGTGCTGCACCCTTGGCTGGAAGGGCACTAAGTGATGACTGACCCTGCTGAAACCCATGTCGACCACGACCATAAGAACCTCCGCTCTGCTCTGGGCGGCCTGAATGAGAAGGTCTAGATGAGCGACCTCTGCTCTGCTGGGAATGCCCTCTAGATGGAGCACCACTGAAATTGCCCGAACCACGAGGCCTCTTGGCCTCCCGCTCCTCTCTCTCTCGGCGACGATCCGCCTCAATGGAGCGTGCCATGTCAACAACCTGCTCAAATGATGATGACAAAACTCTCTCTCTGGTCATAAGAATGCGGATAGAGTAGTTGAGGCCATCAATGAACCTCCTGATCCTCTCCCTATCATTAGGGATCATCCATGTGGCATGCCTAGCCAACCGTGTGAATCTAAGCTCATACTGAGTCACAGACATGTCGCCCTGAATCAACCACTCGAACCGGCGACGTAGCTCCTCGCGACGAGACCGAGGTACATATTTCTCTAGAAAGAGAGTAGAGAACTGCTGCCATGTGAGAGGTGCTGCTCCTGCAGGCCTACGCCTCTCAAACTCTTCCCACCAATCAAATGCGGGACCGGTGAACTGAAAGGTAGTAAATGAAACTCCGCTGGACTCAAGAATACCAGCCGTCCGCAACATCCTCTCACACTTGTCCAAGAAACCCTAGGCATCCTCGCCCTCAATGCCACCGAAATGGGGTGGTCGAAGTCTACCAAATCTCTCGAGACGACGCTGGCTCGTCGTCGGGCATAACTCTGAACCATATGCTGCGGAGCCGGAGCCGGTGCAGCCGGAGGAATAATCGGTGCAACCACCGAGCGGGGACGACCTGCGGCGTCTGAAGTCCCCGAATAACCGGGTCGGGTGTGCGAGCTGCGAGGGTCTGCTGACCGCCCTGACTGAGATGTCGCTACACTAGCGGTAGCTAAAACTACCCGAGCCAAACCGGAACACACCGATAATATCCGAGCAAGGGTCTCCCGAAGACCGGGAATAGCAATAGATACGGTCTGGCCCCTGAACCGGGGCTGCCGGAGCATCAACCATTGGGGGTCTGCTCCTGAACCGGTACAACGGGCGGGTCGGCTGGCACCGCCTCGGCCGCCCTACCTCTACCTCTAGCACGACCGCGCCCACGGCCTCTAACAGGTGGCAATGGAGGTCCTCCACCTCGTCCTGATGCTCGCGTTCTCGCCATCTGCGAGAGAATAGAATATAGAAGTTCAGTTCTCAGAACAACAAGATCGCACGACAGAGTTCAAGAAAAGTGAAATTTTCCTAAAGGTTCGCAGCCTCCCGAGGATAAGTACAGGCGTCCCCGTACCGATCCACAAGACTCTACTAACCGGCTCAAGACTCATGAGGCCTAGTAAACCTAGGCTCTGATACCAACTTGTCACGACCCCGAATCCGGTCGAGATGGCGCCCAGCACATTGCTAAGCCAGCCCGACCAATCAATCTTAACAATGGATCTAGAAGCTCTCTTTAACCCATTTAAGCATATTAATTCATGAAGCAACAATGATACATATAACGAAAATGGGGAACCAAGTCCCATAATACATCAGCTCCCATAGACCGAAGGGTCAAGAGTCATGAGCCTCTACTGAACATGAGTGTATAAAGGTTTACAAGATACCAAGTGCGGAAAGAAACATCAATACAGAATCAAAAGACAGTAAGAAGGAACATCGGGTCCTGCGGACTCTGCAGCTACCTCGAATATCCTACAGATGTCGCCTCGCACAGCTACCGGATCACTGCTGAGAGGTACTTGGATCTGCACACAAGGTGCAGGGAGTAAAATGAGTACTGCCAGACTCAGTGGTAATAAACAGGGGTAAGACAGCGTAGATAAGAAATCCACAATAAATCACTATATAAAGCTGTAACCAATACCCTGTAACAGTTCAATATCACCAGTAGAGAACCAACACAATATCAATAACGAAGTATAACAGCTAGCAGATGTAGCTAAATGCAATGCAATGCATGATATGACCGCTACGGCGCGTAACTCGATCCAATTTGGGTACCCGTGCTCACTGTAGGGGTTCAGACTCCGGAGGGGCTCCTACAGCCCAAGCACAATATCACTGCGGTGTGCAGTCCGATCCAACATATGTACTGCTGCGGCGCGCAGCCCGATCCACTACTAGTCAGCTAATATGCAATCACAGCCTCGCAGGCTCAAAGGTAGTTTGAAACATCTTTTATCATTTTTCAGTTGAAAACAGAAATATCAAGTTCCAGAGATTTGGAAATAACATGATAACAGAAATAGCTGCGGACTAGTAGTAAACTAGCATGTCAATATGATAAGACAATGATAACGATCCTCGCGGGATCCAATAACTGGCTCATGGCCCACAAGTATACTCAACCGCCCAAGAAGGGGTTCCTCGGCTCAAGAGTGGCCATTATCACAATATATAATATGCAACCATCCGAGAAGGAGGTTCGACGGCTCAAGAATAGCCTAATATCATAATACAATATCAACAAATCGGACTAAGTCATAGTCCCCAATCACAATCGACCCCGCACTCACAAGAGAGTACGTGTCTCGCCGCTATACAGCGTCACAAAGTGGTATACCGGGGTTTCGAACCCGCTGGTCATCACCCACATCTATTACTCACCTCAATACGGCGCGACGACTACTCCGCAATGCCCTTGCCACGAGAATCAAGCTCCGCACGCGTAGAATCCGATCAAATATAGTAGAAACACAACAAATTAGGCCAATGGGACGACACCCAATCAATACAACTCAATTTACATCAAAATTCCCAAAGTTGTCAAAACCCGACTTTTGGTACGCTTGTCGAAAAATTACAAAAGTCACATATTCGGAACCCTCATCACAATACGAGTTTAAGCATATCAATTTTACCAAATTCGGACTCCATTTGCCCATTCAAAACCTTGATTTTCTAAAGTTCAAGCCTAGGGCTAAATCCTCCATAAATTACCCCAAATTCCTCCATTTGCATGATATAATTGCATAATATTATCAATACTAACCGTAGTTTAAGTCCATAGTTGATTATCTGATGATTTCCCTTGAATTTCTCTTCAAAATCGCCCAAATCGCCTCTAAAGCCGAGACCCAAATGTGTGAAATGTGTTCTGAAAGTTTCTAACTTCTGATACACTTAACTCACTGCGATTTTCGCTTCTGCGGATAGAATTCCGCTCCTACGAGTCCGTATCCGCGACCAAAGGGTCGCTTCAGCGATTCCAGGCCTAGCCGGCCAATTCTGCTTCTGCGAGAAAAGGACCGCTTACGCGCGTCCGCTTCCGCGATTGAACCCCCGCTTCGGCGAAAACTCCCGCTTCTGCGCACCAGAGTCCGCTCCTGCGGACTCGCCCAGGCGGTCAAGAATCCGTTTCTGCGGACTTTCCCCTTTTTCATCAAGTCCGCTTCTGCGGTCACCCACTCGCACCAGCGACGCCGCTTCAGCGGAAAGGATTCCGCTTCTGCGATGCCAAGCACTCCTGCGCTCCTCAGTCCGCTCCTGCGGACTCGCCTCCGCGCCCACATTTCCGCAGGGGCGAAAATTACAGAACCAGAATACTTCAACCTGCAATTTTCATGATTTTCTTCCGTTTAACCATCCGAAAACACCCCGAGGCCCCCGGGACCTCATCCAAAACACCAACACACCCTAATACCTTATTCGAGCTTGTTCCAATCCTCAAAACGCGTCTAATAACATCAAAATCTATAATTCACATCAAATTCAAGCCTAAATTCCTTAAAACATTCCGAATTACACAATCAATCAAAAACCAGACTAAACGACGTCCGAATGACCTGAAATTTTGCAGGACATATCCAAAATCACATAACAAAGCTACAGGAATTGTCGGAATTCCATTCCGACCCCGGATCAAAATCTCACCTACCGTTCGGATTTCGCCAAAATTCAACCTTAGCCAATTCAAGCCTATTTCTACACCGGCCTCCAAATTCAATTCCGATCGCTCCCCTAAGTCACAAATCACCTCCCGGAACTAACCGAATCATCAGAACCTGATTCCGAGCCCTCTAACCAAATAGTCAACTCCGGGTTGACTTTCCTTATTCAAGTCTCCTTCAAAAAGGCTATATGCCTCATTTTCAATCCAAATCACTCCTAAATCACCCGATAGACTTTAACACTGATATAAAAGCATAAAACATACAGTTTCAACATAACGGGGTGGTAATTCCCGTGATGACGGGCCGGGTCGTCACAAATTAAAATTCGCATTTTTTATTGAACTTAATTACATATTAACAACTTAGTTTATTAAAGAATATATTAAAGAAATTCTCATTAATTCAATTAACAAAAGAGTAATTCATTCTTCCTAACCAATTTGAATCATTAATAAACACATTTATAACTATACTATTTAATAGTCATTTTTAGAAGTGATTTATTATTGTTACAACAAGGCTTAATTATTTAAAGCTATCACAAAACTTACAGAATATTAATATGGAATTTATTAAAACATAATCTGTAAAAGAAGATAGAAATAGAAACTATTTAAAATTTCAACAAAATTCTCATCTTTCTCATATATTCATCTTATCATTTAAACATGATTAGATATGTACCTAATATTGGAAATAAAAGAAATCCCGGTGATCAACACAGCAAATAACAACACAGCAATATCACAGCAACAACAGTACAATCAAGAATACCAGTATCCGGATTTAAGATATAAGAATCAACACCCAGAATTGAACTTCATAATAAGACTTTGTAAAATAAAAACTAACATTTTTTTTTTTAGATTTTTTTTTTGTTTTTTTTGTTTTGTTTTTCTTTTGTTCACTATTTGGTAACACTCTTAAGATTTTTCAGATTTTTGCTCTCTAGGATTTTTTCTCCTCTTAATGATCCCCTCCTATGAAATGAAATATATTCTTATATAAGCAAGACTTTCTTTAATTAAAAACAAACCACTATTAATTAAAAACTAAAAGTAAGACTTCCACTTTCATTTTATTTTAATCAAACTTTTAATCCCACTAAATTATGTTTTATTCCCCACTATTTTTATTTTAATTATTTTAAAGCATGATTATGTATATTTAATTAATTCTTTTAACACCACTACACTTTGTTTCACACTCTTTTATTAAAGAAAGAATTATTCTCCACTACCAAATGTTTTGTCTTCCACCCTAATTATATTAACAATATCTAAACAACTAATGGACAAAATACTTTAATTCAAATAATTGACTACAAATTAATGACCAAAATACCCCCAACGTTATTAAAATTTACTAATATACCCTTATCAGCTATAACCAATTCACTTAAATCAAACAACCAAAATATAGCAAATTTAACCAATTCTTAAACAATTTTAACAATAATTCTAACAATCTTGATGAACAACCAAGAACACCATGATATATAATATATGTTTACACCTATATACACGTGTATATATATATATATATATATATATATATATATATATCCACCCTTGCCGGAAAAATCAAAAAGAAAGGAAGATGAAGAAGAAGAGCATGGCTGCCATGGTCGGAGCTTGACAGCCATGGATGACTGGAGCTCGGATGTCGCAGGCCATGGCAACTGGATGTGTCCTTCTCGGATAGAAGACGACGCAGCAGTCATGGTGAGCTGCTGCTCATCGTGGCAGCGAGGTCGGGGATGACGGGGAGGGGTGTTGCCGGCGACTGGCAGTGTGGTCGTTGGTTGAAGCTGTGCGACGGAGGTCGTTTGAACGTGAAGCTTTGGCGATAATGGTCGCCGGCTATAATGAGAAGAAGAAAGAGAGGTCCGGCGACCTGAGGATAGTGACGGCGACTGGTTGTTTTTGCTGGAGGAGTGGCGGCAGCCATGGATGCAAGGTGAGGGAGAAGGAAGAAAGAAAAGAGAAAGAAGAGAGAATAGTTAGGGTGGAGGCTTTTGTGTTATGTGTGTTTTAGGTTTATGGTTTGTTTGAATAGTGTATAGTAGTGTAGTAGATGGGTTATGGGTTTGGGTCATATGGGGCTTGGGTTGGGTAGAATAGGTTTGGGCCTAAGTTTAAAATTTAAGAAGAGGCCCAATTCCGAATTTGTCTTCTCTATAAAAAAAATTATTTATTATGAAATAAATTTAAAAAAAATGTTAAGATTAAATTATAAAACCAAAATTATCTTGAAAACACTAATTAACTCATAATAATAATTATCACACAAAATTAGACGTTAATTAAAATAAAATCGCACAAATTAGATATTACGGGCTACAAATGCAAAAATACATATTTTTGTGATTTTATAAAATAAACTTAATTATT
Source organism: Nicotiana noctiflora (assembly GCA_032618575.1). Lineage (NCBI taxonomy): Eukaryota > Viridiplantae > Streptophyta > Magnoliopsida > Solanales > Solanaceae > Nicotiana > Nicotiana noctiflora. The sequence goes on along the minus strand of JASVEL010010873.1, from coordinate 124,852 downwards.
ACTAGTTATAAACTTGAATTTTATATAAATACAATATATTTTTATATTTTATTTATTTAAACAAATAAATATGCACGGATAAATGCAAACAATTCAAGAAAAATAACACAAAATTCACAAATATTGCAAACAACACAAAACTCTTTTATTTTGAATTTTTTGGGAGTAATTCTCATATTGGGCAAAAATCACGTGCTCACAGCTCCCATTTTGTATAACTCAAACCCTAGCCGCCTTTCTTCGTCTTCTTCATCCTTTGTCTCTAATAGAGACTGGCCGGACTGGCCTGAAACCATTGCCGTCTCTGGCTCAAACCACCGTCAAATATTTCACCCCTAACTCTCATACACCACAACCACCATAAAACCTTAAGAAACCAAAAGACCCCCTTTTCTCTTGAAAATCCGGTCGCCAGAACCCTAGCCGGCGACCTCAAACTTATGAACTAGTCTCCCGGCTTTACACCGACCACCTCGAAGAGACCTTTTACCTCATCTAGGTGGATGGCTTCAAATCTGGCCAGAACTGTTCGAATATAGCAAAAAGGCTCGCCGGAATCCTACTCCGGCGAGCACCCAAAACAAACCATACCCCCAATACCTCTCAAACAACCACCAGACCACCTCCTTACCCACCAAATTCCAAAAAGAAGCCCCATCAGAAAGATCTATAGTCAGAAGACTTTATGTCTTCAAAACTTCTGAAGCCTGGAAATAAAGAAAGAAAGAAAAAGAAGAAATAAAGAGGAAAGAAAGAAAGAAAAGAAAGAAAAGAGAAGGAAAAAGAAATTCTGGAAAGCTAAGATCTTACTACCCATCTTCTTCTTTGTATGTTTGACTTTTGAAAATGTTTTGTTGATCTGTTCTTGATGTTTTTATTAGCATGCGTTCGTTGCATGCTTAAGATCTATTTTGTTCGTTACACTTGCCTAATCTGTTATAGCATGTTTAGGGTTTTTAATGACTATTACACATGAATCATGGTTAAATAGGCTTGTTTATGCGTCTTGTTCATCATGCCTTGTCTGAAATTAAACTTTGATTAATTGGATTCAACCATTATCAAAATTTCTCTCTAAGTTCTAATTGATTGGAAATTGATTTACGATTAAGGCTATATGTGCAATATAACATGAATTGGCTATATTTGTAATCTGATTCATCTGTTAGACCATTCTGAATCCTGTGATGCTTTTATGATTTTGGTTATAGCTGTAAAGATCTAGGGTTAGTTCTGAAAGCTAAAGTAGATATGGCTATTTCTGAAATGATTAAATCTGTTTGTTAAAATGGTTATCTTTTGATATGAATTTGCTATGAGGTTAGTTGGTTAATTTTGCAAACTTATCTCTGATTAGTAACATGTGTTAATAAGAGGTTACATTTTAAATAAGAATGGGGTCTGTTAAAAGTGGTTAAAGTTTAAAAGGATTTGGGTCTGAATCTAGCTAAGTCTTAAAATAGTCTTAAAATTGGCTATTAGTTAAATAAAGCCTTAAACCTAATCTGCTAGACCTTAGTAGGTCGGGTAAATAAAGAGAAATAATGAGGGTATAATAGGGAACAATAAATGGCATTATTGAGGATTTGATAGAGCCTATAGGGTTAGAAAGGACTTTATTGCCTAGTATTCTTGAGATTTAACTACAAAATAAAGGGTAAACAGGCATAATAAAAAGGCAATATTGCAATAACACTTCGGAAGTGAGGGTAACTTAGTAAAATACCCCCAATAGAACATAAAAGAATTACCTAGAATCTTCCAGCAAGGGCTGGAAGGCATTTCGACGCACAATTCAGGGGATTAAACTGTAAATCATTGAGAAAATAAGGGGAGGGGATTAGAAATAAGTTACTTGAATTCCCCCCCCCCAAATTTCCCCTCAAATTAGTCTGTAAATAGGCTTCTAGTAATCCTGAAAAAGGGGTTGAAGATTCTGCATTCTACAAAAGTGTTCTAAGCTTTACATTCTGAAAAAATGATTGAACATTTCTGTGAGTGAGAAATTAAGGCTAAAAATTCGAAAAATATGATAAGTTTCTGGGTTCTAGATTCTACAATTAGTTCAGCTCTGAAATTCTAGTTGACTGCTTTGGGTATTAATCTGGAGTTCTGTTAAAGTCTACTGTTCTTCAATTTTGCTGGATTCTACTTGAGCTCTTTGATTCTACTTGTTGATTTGCTGGATTGCTGAATTTGGAATTCTATTTGATACTCTATTGCTGCTCTATTGCTGCTACTTTGCTGACTATTCTTCATCCTGAACCTAGAATCATAGACTATTTTTGGTGAACCAGGTACACTCTCATTTCTGGAGATGTAATTACACATTGATTTAAGAAATGAAAACTATATGATGCTGTTTGGATGATTATACTTTTGCTTTCCTTTTAGCTTTATAGTTATTATGTCTTAGAATCCCTGTAATTCATTAGGATGCTTGTAATAATTAATACTTGTATGAAGTCAAAACAAAATAAGTAGATAGTATAGTAGTAATACATAAGTAAATACAGCCATCGTTTAATATAAGGTTGAAATAGGTTAACACATGAATATAATTCGCCTAGTGAAACTGGTATAACATATGATATGGTAATCAACTACTCTCGCTAATTAGAATCTGATGATTAGTCCCTAGAAGGAAATAAGTAAATAAGTCAAAACTATTTTGTTATTTAGTCTCATTTAACAATAACATAAGTTAGAATTCTGTAATTAATAATAGTTTATGCCTTTTCAATTAGTATTATCATCACTGTTTAAGTACTTGAAATAAAAGTGTTATTACTTAATTCCTATTAATGTTTAATTAGTTATTAGAGTTCATAATTAGTATTGATAGACATGTATTCCGAAACTTTATGAAATAAAAAATGAATTTTGTTGATCTATTTTGTTATTTGAAGATTGATTATTTTGATTTTGTAACGAAATTACATTCCTGTTATACAATTCGTTTGTTTATTCTGGGCCTGGACAAGAACACAGGCCTAGATCCGAATAAATTCATTTCTGAATCTCTAAGTGGTGATGCTTGCATATACTGGGTTCCAGAAGCCCAGTTGCACATAATGAACTGTTAATACAGTCCAGAAGGCCTGGTAATAAATAGTTGGCCTGGACATAATAACAACAGAATCAGAAAATACCAAAAACTATAACATGATTAGGACAAAAAAACAAAAATAGCAAATATAGTATTTGATAGGTTTGGACTTATAAAATAAAGGGATGAGCCTCGTATAAAATGAAAAACACGCGGGGCCCCCATATGAACTTTAATAAGAATGTTAGACTCGGGAAGACTGTTTAGTGAATTTCACGGTCTTTCCCAAAGATAATAAGGCGTTGACATTATAGGCACGATTAAAATATACATTCCTAAATATGAGTGCACATTTATGTGACTCAAATCTCAAATCTCGGTGAAGCTGAAACGTATTAAAGTCACAGGCGTACTGGTTGTGGTGTGAACTGAAATGATTTTTCGCGATATCGCAAGTCGTTCAAAATAACAAACGGGACATTCACATTTGTAAAAGCATATAAAGAAATCAAATAAGGCAAAAACAACAGCTGAGCGACCGTGCTAAAACCACGGAATTCAGGAGTGCCTAACACATTCTCCCGAGTTAACAAAATTCCTTATCCGGATTTCTAATTTCGCGAACTGTTAATACAGAGTCATATTTCCTCGGATTTGGGATTAAACCGGTGACTTGGGACACCATTATCTTCCCAAGTGGCGACTCTGAAATCTAAATAAATCCCGTTCCGATTGTCCTTAAAATGGAAAAACTCCTTCCCTATCATTATTATTATATCCTATATTGGGGTGTATTAGTAATTAACAGGGCATACTTTATTCTTCGGAAAAAGTAGTAAAAAAAGGAAGTGTGACAGCTCTGGCGACTCTGCTGGGAAAAGCAACCCAGAACTTCGGTTCAGGGTTTAAGAATTCGAGCTCGATTAAATTGTCGTTCTTGATATTATTTGATTTCATTACATGCTTTGATCAATGTGCTACATGTTTATCGCTTTGATATCACGTGAACTGTTTATACAAAATTGTGCCGAAAACCATTCTCTTCTCACCTCCGGGGATGTGCTTACTGGTTGAGACTCTCTTTTCTGTGAGTGTCATACCCTAAGTAAGAAATAGAGGCCGGATAAGTTACAAAGCCGGATGACCCCGCGGGTCCCCGGTATGTAGCCCCCTTCTCGATCCGAGTTGTCCACTCGGGTACACGGTCTAGCACCATGAAAACATCAGGATATTGAGCCTAGATTTAGGATGATTATTTGCATCATATCTGACTTAGGGGACTCAACACAGGGGTTGGGTCCGTCTAGGACAGGTGACCCGGGAATCAAAGACCGAGCATATTATATGTTGCATTTATTTGTCCTGGATTATTATACGGACCGACTAAATTTTTGAAAATGAAAATAAAGAGAATTTTAGAATAGAAAAGTATCAAAATATTGACGAACGCTGTCGAAAATATGAAAAGAAAGTTTGAAAAATAGGTAGAACAATTTTGTTGAAATAATTGGTCACAAAACAATCTGACCGAACTACACATGTTTGATTCTCACTACTAGGTGAGATACATAGGCAACCCTTGACGGGTCCAAACACCCCTTTCAAAAAATGACCAAAAAATGTTGAATTTTCAATAAATCAAAGTGACGCTGTTTTTGGAAATAACCGAATGTTCCGTAAGGACGCCGGAAGGTTGTTTTGCAAAAATGGCCGCTTTGAAGTCATATCTTTTCCTTTTAAAATAATAGCCTTGAAATTTTAAATATGGAAAGGCTAATTCTTTCAAAAGAATGAAAAATTGTCTTTGAAAATAATTTTCCCTTTTGAATAAAATCGCCTTAAATAAATGTGCAGGATGAGCACAATACAAAATGAACCCTTTGCACTAATAAACAAAATCCCTTTGGAGTTGCGGTTATGGTGGAATGATCTTGGCCAAGAGGGGCAGGTTAGGGTCAACAGATATTTGAAAGATCTTACTGGGTTGATGAACATAATACCTCGGGGTGATATTATTTGGGCTCTCGTTGCTTGTTAGGATCCTGCACATAATGTGCTCCATTTCTCTGATTTTGAACTCACTCCGACATAAGAAGAAGTTGCTTATTACATCGGGAAAGGCGAGGTTCTCCTAAAGGAAAAATATCTAGTGGCTCCAAGGGCAATTACAGTGCATAGATTCCTCGATTCCCTAAAGATTGCCAGAAACGTTCACAATGAAGACTTGGCTCACGGGTTTTGTACTATAAGTTTCATCTACCTCAGGTATGGTCATATTGGGGGATTTAACGACCCAACGAACAAACTCTGCAGCAAATCTAACCGAGCCAAGTGGGAGGAACATAGGCGCTTCGCCTTTATGGTGGCCTTTTTGGGATTGATCATATTCCCAAGGAAAGATGGAAGTAGTGATATAAGAGTCGCCGGAATTGCCAATACTCTCCTAGTGCAAGACAATAGCACACTGGCACCAATGATAGTGGCTGATATCTTTCGTGCCCTCACATCCTGTAAAGCAGGACATGACTTCTTCGAGGGATGCAATTTACTTCTCCAGATATGGATGATTGAACATTTGTGTCGTCACCCTCAGTTTTAGAGCTACGGATCGTCTGAAAAGACTTGCATTGAAGAGTTTTATATGAGAACAAAAGAAGTTAATTTGCCAGAAGGATCAAAAGGCTGGATCACATACTTGCGATCATTGACTGCTTGCCAGATTGATTGGGCATACGGATGGTTGCCCCTCAACGAGGTGATATACATGCGAGCAGAAGGGTCGCATTTTCTGATAATGGGTCTTAAAAGCACCCAGCCTTATGCGTTGTACCGGGTATTAATGCAACTCGGGAGATATCAGGTCATACCAAAAGATGGGGACCTCAGCCTGCAAGCCATAGAAGTCAGCCCTGACGGGCAATTCCCGGAAGCAAAGATTCGGCAGATCTTGAATGAATGCCAATGCATGAGAATAGACACTTGTGTGGGAAACCGAGCTCGAGGAGAAGTATCACCAGGGTATGTGTCACGACCCTAGTTCACCAATTGTGAACATGTCGTGATGGCACCCAGTCCCCACGACTAGGTAAGCCTAACACGTTGCGGAATATACAAGTTATAAATACTTAAATAAGAAACAGCAGAATAATAGCATAAAAGATATGTAATCCGTGCCACTTGGCACATACACCAGTCAAATACTCTGTTTTAAAACCCTACCAAGATCCGGAATCCCACGGTAACACAGACTAAAAGAGAATATACAACTGTGGCTCTATGTATAAAGAGTGTCTAACAACGGAATGAAGGAAAAATGCCAACTAGTACTATTAGAATAGAAGGAAAGCCTCCGGATCCGCGGACGTAGCGGATCATACCTCGAGGTCTCCCAAAAAGCTGCGAAATCACCTAGTACGAGCCTATCCTGATGTACCTGGATCTGCACAACAAAAGTGTGCAGAAGAGTAGCATGAGTACACCACGGCGGTACTCAGTAAGTGCCAAGCCTAACCTCGATGGAGTAGTGACGAGGAAGGTCAGGGCCCTACCGAGAAACAATAATATAATGATAATAACAACAATAAGCAGTTTAAATGATAATAATTTCCGAAATTAGCAACAATAAATGACTACTACAATCGTCTACAATTAAGCTAACAACAAATAGTCAACTCAATAAAACCAGTCCAGGACCTGTGGGAATCGAACCCACAGTCCCATTGACAGTACCTCTGGGTCTCCGGGAATCGAACCCGCAGCCCATGTCTCAATAAATAATCAATAACTCGGGATCTCCGGGAATCGAACCCGCAGTCCCTACCAATAACTCAGGATCTCGGGAATCGAACCCGTAGTCCCTACCAATAACTCAGGATCTCGGGAATCGAACCCATAGTCCCTACCAATAACTCAGGATCTCGGGAATCGAACCCGTAGTCCCTACCAATAACTCGGGATCTCGGGAATCGAACCCGTAGTCCCTACCAATATCACGCCGGGTCTCTGGGAATCGAACCCACAGCCCTGGGTCTCCGGGAATCGAACCCGCAGTCCACAAGCACAGCAAATAAAGGAATCCACAGAGAGATCAATTATGCTTAACTATAACTTCACCTAAAATAGTGCCAATAATTATCAAGGAGTTCAAGTAGGACAATTAGGCAACTAAACAGTTAAGTACTACCTAATCATGCTTTCCTAACCACTACCGGGTAAAAATATCAAATTAACAACCAAAGACAGGAATATCGCTCATAGAACATTTTAATTAAAGTGCGTTTTCAACAACTAGCGCATGTACACGCCCGTCACCTCGCACACAAGGCATTTAAACTATCACATAATATCCTTGGGGTGAGAATTCCCCCACACGAGGTTAGACAAGCCACTTACCTCGACTCCGGTACAAAACCGCTATGAAACAACTCTCTTGCCGCGAATGTCGGCCTCCACAAGTGTAGAATCTGATAAAAATCAATAGAATCACATCAAAATAGGCTAATTGGGCATTACCCAATCAAAATAACTCAAAATACACCAAAAACCCACAAGTTGCCAAAACCCGGCTTTCGGTACGCTTATCGAAAAATCACGAAAATTATATATTCGGGTTCCTTATCTCAATACGAGTCTAGGCATATAAAATTTACCAAAATCGGACTCCATTTGCCCACTCAAATCAGGGATTTTCTAACATTTAGGCCTAGGGCTCAAACCCACCTTTAATCTTCAAATTTCAGTGAAATAATCACGGATTTCATGATAAACCAACGAATTAAGGTCAAGAAACTTACCCCCGATGATTTCCCGATGATATCCCAGCGTTTCCCATTCAAAATCCTCTCTTGGAGCTCAACAATGCCGTTTTTGATTTATGGGTCGCGACTGAAATGTTTCTGGACTTAAGTCACTGCCAGACATTTTTACTCTATGCGATCGCATGATCCCTGTTGCGATCGCATAGAACAAATTTTTGACCCTCGTCAAACTACTCTATGCGATCGCATAGTTCTCAATGCGATCGCAATGCTCACCAAAATATGCCTATGCGATCGCATACCCTGCTCCGCGATCGCATAGGACAAAAGCTGGACCTGGGACCCCTCTTCTCTATACACTATGCGATCGCATAGGACTGTACGCGATCGCAGAGCACAACTTTCCAGAACTATGCGATCGCATATCCATGCACGCGATCGCATAGAACAAATACTTGGCCTCTCCAAAACCTTCTATGCGATCGCATTAGCCCATTGCGATCGCATAGAGCATTCGTCTGCAACACACACCAGCAGTTAACAGCATTTCCAAAATGCATGAAATAGCCCGATTGGACCCCCGGATTCATCCCGAGACCCCGGGATCCCAACGAAAACCACCAACCTATTCCAAAACATGATACGAACTTATTCTAATCATCAAAACACGTCTAACGACATCAAAACCCATAATTCACATCGAATTCAAGCCTAAATTTCTTAAAACTTTCCGAATTGCATATTCGATCAAAAACCCGACCAAACGACGTCCGAATGACCTAAAACTTTGCAAACACATCCAAATTCATGTAATGAAGCTACAGAAATTGTCGGAATTCTATTCCGACCCCCGGATCAAAATCTCACCTATCGTTCGGATTCGCCAAAATTTCAACCTTCGGCATTTCAAGCCTAATTGAGCTACGGACCTCCAAAATACATTTCGAACGCGCTCCCAACCCCAAAATCACCTTACGGAGCTAATGGAACCATCGAATTTCTGTTCCGAGATCGTCTTAACATTGTTCTGGCTACGGGCCATTTTCTAGCTTCAAAGCTCTTATTTAGGGACTAAGTGTCCCAAAATGCTCAAATTTTTAGAATCGACTCTCCCGGCAAACCACAATAGCAGAAATGAACTTGGGGGAACAGTTAAATTAGGGATTGGGGCGAAATTTTCTAAAACGACAGGTCGGGTCGTTACATCTTCCCACACTTAAAGATTCGTTCGTCCTCGAACGAGCATAGAAAACATACCTGGAGTAGTGAAAAGATGAGGGTACTGGTTGCGCATATCCTGCTCGGTCTCCCAAGTCGCCTCTTCGACCGGCTGGCCCCGCCACTGAACCTTTACCGAAGCGATGTTCTTTGACCTTAGCTTTATGACTTGCCTGTCTAGAATGGCTACCGGCTCCTCAACATAAGACAGATCCTTGTCTAGCTGAACAGATGTGAAATCCAACACATGCGACGGGTCACCATGGTATCTCCGGAGCATGGAGACATGAAATACGGGGTGAACTCCGGCTAGGCCGGGAGGTAAGGCCAACTCATAAGCAACCTCCCCAACACGCCTCAAAATCTCAAAAGGGCCAATAAATCTAGGACTCGGCTTTCCTTTCTTCCCAAACCTCATAACACCCTTCATGGGCGAGACTCGAAGCAGAACCCGCTCGCCAACCATAAAGCCACATCGCGAACCTTCTTGTCCGCATAACTCTTCTGTCTAGAGTGGGCTGCACGAAGTCTGTCCTGAATCACCTTGACCTTGTCCATAGCCTCCTGAACCATATCAGTACCTAGCAACCTGGCCTCGCCCGGCTCAAACCAACCCACGGGAGACCTGCACCTCCTACCATATAGGGCCTCATACGGTGCTATCTGAATACTGGACTGGTAGCTGTTGTTATAAGCAAACTCCGCCAGTGGCAAAAAGTGATCCCATGAACCTCCAAACTCAATTACGCACGCACGGAGCATATCCTCCAAAATCTGAATAGTGCGCTCGAACTGACCATCAGTCTGGGGATGAAACGCTATGCTCAGCTCCACCCGAGTACCTAACTCCTGCTGTACGGCTCTCCAGAACTGTGAAGTGAACTGAGTGCCTCTATCTGAAATGATGGACACTGGGATACCATGCAGCCGAACTATCTCCCTAATATAGATCTCCGCCAGTCGCTCCGATGAATATGTAGTGCTCACCGGTATAAAATGGGCGGACTTGGTCAGCCGATCCATAATGACCCAAATAGAATCAAACTTCCTAACCGTCCATGGAAGTCCAGATACAAAGTCCATGGTAATGCGCTCCCATTTCCACTCGGGAATCTCAATCTGCTGCATCAATCCACCCGGACGTTGATGCTCATACTTCACCTGCTGGCAGTTGAGGCATCTGGAAACATAATCAACTATATCCCTTTTCATCCGCCTCCACCAGTAATGTTGTTTCAAGTCCTGATACATCTTCGCGGCACCCGGATGGATGGAATACCGCGAACTATGGGCCTCTGCTAGAATCAGCTCTCGAAGATCATCTACATTGGGCACACAGATACGCCCCTGCATCCTCATGACTCCATCATCCCCGATGGTAACATCTCGAGTATCACCACGCCGAACTCTATCCTGAAGGACAAGCAAATGAGGGTCGTCGAACTGACGCTCCCTGATGCGGTCAAATAGAGAAGACCAAGAAACCACACAAGCTAGAACCCGGCTGGGCTCCGAAAGATCCAGTCTAACAAACTGCCTGGCCAAAGCCTGAACATCCATCGCCATAGGCCTCTCCGAAGCGGGTAGATATGCCAAACTCCCCAAACTCTCCGCCCGACGACTCAAGGCATCAGCAACCACATTAGCCTTGCCCGGATGATAGAGAATAGTAATATCATAGTCCTTCAGTAGTTCCAACCATCTCCTCTGACGCATATTCAGGTCCTTCTGCTTAAGCAAGTGCTGCAAGCTCCAGTGATCAGTGTAGATCTCACAAGGAACCCCATATAAATAATGACGCCAAATTTTCAAGGCATGAACAATGGCAGCTAGCTCCAAATCATGAACAGGGTAATTCTTCTCATGCACCTTCAGCTGTCTCGACGCGTAGGCAATCACCCTACCGTCCTGCATCAATACCGCACCGAGTCCAACTCGTGAGGCATCACAATATACAGTATAGGACCCCGAACCTGTAGGCAACATCAATATAGGGGCCGAAGTCAAAGCTCTCTTGAGCTTCTGAAAGCTCGCCTCACACTCGTCTGTCCACTGAAAAGGGGCACCCTTTTGGGTCAATCTAGTCATAGGTGCCGCAATCGAAGAGAACCCCTCTACGAAACGACGGTAATAGCCCGCCAAACCAAGGAAACTGCGAATCTCGGTAGCGGAGGAGGGTCTGGGCCAACTCTGCACGGCCTCCACCTTCCTCGGATCTACTCGAATACCATCACTCGACACCACGTGGCCCAAAAATGCCACCGAACTCAACCAGAATTCACATTTAGAGAACTTGGCATAAAGCTGCTTCTCCCTCAGAATCTGAAGCACTATCCTCAAATGCTGCTCGTGCTCTTCCCGGCTCCGGGAATATACTAGAATATCATCAATGAAGACAATCACGAACGAGTCCAAATAAGGCTTGAACACACTGTGCATCAAATGCATAAAGGCTGCAGCCCAAAAGACATCACGAGGAACTCATAGTGACCATACCGGGTCCTGAAGGCAGTCTTCGGGATATCTGGCTCCCGAATCTTCAGCTGGTGATACCCACAGCGCAAATCAATCTTAGAAAACACCTGTGCACCCTGTAGCTGGTCAAATAAATCATCAATACGGGGCAAAGGATACCGGTTCTTCACTGTAACCTTGTTCAGCTGACGATAGTCAATACACATACGCATAGAACCGTCCTTTTTCTTCACAAATAATACAGGAGCACCCCAAGGCGAAACACTGGGTCGAATAAAACCCTTGCCCAATAACTCCTGTAATTGATCCTTCAACTCCTTCAACTCGGGAGGAGCCATACGGTACGGTGGAATAGAAATGGGCTGAGTGCCCGGCAACAAGTCAATAGCAAAGTCAATATCTCTGTCGGGCGGCATGCCCGGAAGATCAGCTGGAAATACATCAGCAAAGTCACGTACCACATGAACAGAATCAATAGAGGGAGGGTCAATACTGACGTCCCGCACATAGGCTAGATAAGCAGCACACCCCTTCTCAACCATACGCTGAGCTCCGAGAAAAGAAATAACACGGCTAGGGGTGTGATCTAGAGTACCACTCCACTCAATACGTGGAATGCCTGGCATAGCCAGCGTCACGGTCTTGGCGTGACAATCAAGAATAGCATAATGGGGCGACAACCAGTCCATGCCTAAAATAATATCAAAATCGACCATCCCAAGCAGCAATAGATCCGCTCTGGTCTCAAAATCACAAATGGTAACCAAACACGACCGATATACACGGTCCACGACCAAAGAATCACCCACCGGAGTGGAAACATAAATGGGGGCACTCAAAGAATCCCGAGGCACACCCGTATGAGAAGCAAAGTAAGAAGACACATATGAAAAGGTGGAACCAGGGTCAAACAGAACCGATGCCTCCCCGTGACTAACCAGAATAATACCGTGATAACAGAGTCGGATGCAACAGCCGCAGCGCGATCGGGAATAGCATAGAATCCGGCTCGTCCCCCTCTCGAGGGTGGCCTCTAGAACCCCGACCCCCGCCCCCGGCCGGCCGGGCAGGTGGAATAGCAGCTGGAGCCGGAATGATAGCCTGCTGACCCCGAGAGCCACGCCGATGCCGCGAAGACTGGTAAGGTGCTCCCCTCCTACGCCCGGGGCACTCCCCGACCGGATGGCGAGTATCCCCACACCCAAAGCAAGCTCGGGAGGACACGGTGACCGTGATCGACCGGCCTCACCCCCACTAGTCCGACCCCCGGAAGGACCCCGCGCAGGAGGTGCACCGGAAACCGGGGGAGCATAATAAGGCTCGTGAGGTGCTGGGAAGAGCCGGGGTACTACCGGCTGCGGGAACTGAATGAACCGGACGACCGTAATAACCCCCGCCAAAACGACCGGCCGCCGAAGTGCGGGCACCGGAGAAATGGCCCGACTCACGAGACCTCTCGGCCTCTCTATCTCCCCGCTCTCTAGGGAGCATACTCTCGATCCTCCCGGCGATGCTCACCGCCTGCTGATAAGATATATCCGTCTCCAACTCTCTAGCCATGCTGGATAGGATAGGCGGAACAAGGCCCTCAATAAATCTTCGCACTCTCTCCCGAATCGTGGCTACCAAAGCCGGTGCATGCCTGGCTAGACGGGTGAAGCTGATAGCATACTCCGATACTGACATGGAGCCCTGTCGCAACCACTCAAACTCCGAGCGCCAAGAATCCCTAAGGCTCTGTGGAACAAACTCCCTCAAAAACAGATCTGAAAACTGCGTCCAAGTCAATGAAGCAGACTCCTCCGGACTATCCAACTCATACGTGCGCCACCAATCATAAGCGGCCCCACGAAACTGAAAGGCAGTGAAGGAAACCCCGCTGGTCTTCACAATCCCCATAGTACGAAGAATACGATGACACTCCTCCAGAAAACCCAATGCATCATCTGAAGCCAAACCACTGAACACTGGGGGGTCATATTTCTTGAACCTAAGCCAAACCACTGAACACTGGGGGGTCATATTTCTTGAACCTCTCCAATCTACGCTGCTCGTCCTCATAGGCAGCTGGGCCACCTCCGAGCCGTGCCGGGGCGGCGGGAGGCATAACCAAAACATCCGGAACTTGTCCCACCGGCACACGTTGCTCCGGTGTAACGGCCGCGGGAGTCCGGGCCCCTCCCCCGCCCTGAGATGTAGCTGCGACAAGAGGAAGCAACCCCGCCCGAGCTAAAGTAGTATACATACTCATGAACCGGGCCAGGGGTCTCCCGTAGTGCTGGAGTAGTAGCAGCTGTAGTCGGTGTACCGGTGCCCGCGCTCCAACCTGGTCTACCTGTGGCACCTCGGCGGCGGCGCGCACGGGTGCCGTGGCTGCACCTCGGCGCGTCCTCGTCCTCTATCTCGGCCTCGGCCTCCGACGGCGGCAACAGGGGGCGCGGGTACCGATCGTCGCGAGTAGCTCGTGTCCTCACCATCCGCGAGAGAATGGAAATCAATAGTTTAGATTTTGATGCCAAAAATATCGCACGACAAGGAATCCAAAGAAATGAAGAGTTTCCTAAATAGTTACATAGCCCCTCGTAGATAAATACAGACGTCTCCGTATCGATCAGCGAGACTCTAAGTAACCGATCTGTGTCCCGTGGCAGGATGGCTCTTGAGATTCAGATCTGTCACGACCCTAGTTCACCAATTGTGAACATGTCGTGATGGCACCCAATCCCCACGACTAGGTAAGCCTAACACGTTGCGGAATATACAAGTTATAAATACTTAAATAAGAAACAGCGGAATAATAGCATAAAAGATATGTAATCCGTGCCGCTTGGCACATACACCAGTCAAATAATCTGTTTTAAAACCCTACCAAGATCCGGAATCCCACGGTAACACAGACTAAAAGAGAATATACAACTGTGGCTCTATGTATAAAGAGTTTCTAACAACGGAATGAAGGAAAAATGCCAACTAGTACTATTAGAATAGAAGGAAAGCCTCCGGATCCGCGGACGTAGCGGATCATACCTCGAGGTCTCCCTGAAAGCTGCGGAATCACCTAGTATGAGCCTGTCCTGATGTACCTAGATCTGCACAACAAAAGTGTGCGGAAGAGTAGCATGAGTACACCACGGCGGTACTCAGTAAGTGCCAAGCCTAACCTCGATGGAGTAGTGACGAGGAAGGTCAGGGCCCTACCGAGAAACAATAATATAATGATAATAACAACAATAAGCAGTTTAAATGATAATAATTTCCGAAATTAGCAACAATAAATGACTACTGCAATCATCTACAATTAAGCTAACAACAAATAGTCAACTCAATAAAACCAGTCCAGGACCTGTGGGAATCGAACCCACAGTCCCATTGACAGTACCTCTGGGTCTCCGGGAATCGAACCCGCAGCCCATGTCTCAATAAATAATCAATAACTCGGGATCTCCGGGAATCGAACCCGCAGTCCCTACCAATAACTCAGGATCTCGGGAATCGAACCCGTAGTCCCTACCAATAACTCAGGATCTCGGGAATCGAACCCGTAGTCCCTACCAATAACTCGGGATCTCGGGAATCGAACCCGTAGTCCCTACCAATAACTCAGGATCTCGGGAATCGAACCCGTAGTCCCTACCAATATCACGTCGGGTCTCTGGGAATCGAACCCACAGCCCTGGGTCTCCGGGAATCGAACCCGCAGTCCACAAGCACAGCAAATAAAGGAATCCACAGAGAGATCAATTATGCTTAACTATAACTTCACCTAAAATAGTGCCAATAATTATCAAGGAGTTCAAGTAGGACAATTAGGCAACTAAACAGTTAAGTACTACCTAATCATGCTTTCCTAACCACTACCGGGTAAAAATATCAAATTAACAACCAAAGACATGAATATCGCTCATAGAACATTTTAATTAAAGTGCGTTTTCAACAACCAGCGCATGTACACGCCCGTCACCTCGCATACAAGGCATTTAAACTATCACATAATATCCTAGGGGTGAGAATTCCCCCACACGAGGTTAGACAAGCCACTTACCTCGACTCCGGTACAAAACCGCTATGAAACAACTCTCTTGCCGCGAATGTCGGCCTCCACAAGTGTAGAATCTGATAAAAATAAATAGAATCACATCAAAATAGGCTAATTGGGCATTACCCAATCAAAATAACTCAAAATACACCAAAACCCACAAGTTGCCAAAACCCGACTTTCGGTACGCTTATCGAAAAATCATGAAAATTATATATTCGGGTTCCTTATCTCAATACGAGTCTAGGCATATAAAATTTACCAAAATCGGACTCCATTTGCCCACTCAAATCAGGGATTTTCTAACATTTAGGCCTAGGGCTCAAACCCACCTTTAATCTTCCAATTTCAGTGAAATAATCACGGATTTCATGATAAACCAACGAATTAAGGTCAAGAAACTTACCCCCGATGATTTCCCGATGATATCCCAGCGTTTCCCCTTCAAAATCCTCTCTTGGAGCTCAACAATGCCGTTTTTGATTTATGGGTCGCGGCTGAAATGTTTCTGGACTTAAGTCACTGCCAGACATTTTTACTCTATGCGATCGCATGATCCCTGTTGCGATCGCATAGAACAAATTTTTGACCCTCGTCAAACTACTCTATGCGATCGCATAGTCCTCAATGCGATCGCAATGCTCACCAAAATATGCCTATGCGATCGCATACCCTGCTCCGCGATCGCATAGGACAAAAGCTGGACCCGGGACCCCTCTTCTCTATACACTATGCGATCGCATAGGACTGTACGCGATCGCAGAGCACAACTTTCCAGAACTATGCGATCGCATATCCATGCACGCGATCGCATAGAACAAATACTTGGCCTCTCCAAAACCTTCTATGCGATCGCATTAGCCCATTGCGATCGCATAGAGCATTCGTCTGCAGCACACACCAGCAGTTAACAGCATTTCCAAAATGCATGAATTAGCCCGATTGGACCCCCGGATTCATCCCGAGACCCCCGGGATCCCAACGAAAACCACCAACCTATTCCAAAACATGATACGAACTTATTCTAATCATCAAAACATGTCTAACAACATCAAAACCCATAATTCACATCGAATTCAAGCCTAAATTTCTTAAAACTTTCCGAATTGCATATTCGATCAAAAACCCTACCAAACGACGTCCGAATGACCTGAAACTTTGCGGACATATCCAAATTCACGTAACGAAGCTACAGAAATTGTCGGAATTCCATTTCGACCCCCGGATCAAAATCTCACCTATCGTTCGGATTCGCCAAAATTTCAACCTTCGGCATTTCAAGCCTAATTGAGCTACGGACCTCCAAAATACATTTCGAACGCGCTCCCAACCCCGAAATCACCTAACAGAGCTATTGGAACCATCGGATTTCCGTTCCGAGATCGTCTTAACACTGTTCTGGCTATGGGCCATTTTCTAGCTTCAAAGCTCTTATTTAGGGACTAAGTGTCCCAAAATGCTCAAATTTTTAGAATCGACTCTCCCGGCAAACCACAATAGCAGAAATGAACTTGGGGGAACAGTTAAATTAGGGATTGGGGCGAAATTTTCTAAAACGACAGGTCGGGTCGTTACAGTATGCCGCATGGTATCGTGGGGATATTGAGCATGAGAGACCAATGAAGAGGCCTCATATTCAAGAGTTGGTCGTGCAGTCTAAGGAACAAAAAGATTGGATGGCTAAAGAAAATGAGTACCGAGCGAGAATCAGCTTGTTGGAGAAACAATTCCAGGACCTCAAATTCTAAAGCATCTTACATGCGGCATCCGATGAGGGTGAAAACAAACAGCTGAGGAAAGAGAATGAAATCCCGAAGGCTCAGATTGCAATGATGAAAACAATAGCCAAAGCCCTAGTTCGACTTGCTCGAGACGAGAAGTTAATTAAAAATCTTTGGCGCAAAGTGAATGACTATAGCTTTGATCCAGATAAAGCTGAAAAGGAATTAGTCGGGGTTCGGAAACAACTGGCTAGGAATGCTGAAGAAAGAGTTCGAATGGTTCAGCGGTTACAAGATGAACATAATGTTGAGGTAGCCCAATTGAGGAAGAAGATCATTACAGCCAAAGTCAAAAGTAGCAAACAAGCCAAAGAGTTTGAAGTAGAGAGAGAACATTGTTACATGGCTATGGCTCAGTTAGAATTGGAGCTACAACAACAACAAAAGAAGAACCAGCAAATCTTAGATGCTCGTGCCGAACAGATTGGTAGGTTACTTCCAAGAAAAAGTGGTCATCAGGGGAAAGAATTGTCAACATTGCTCAGTACATCACAAGGAAATGACAATTGTGCAAAGATATGTCTCAATCAACATTCACATCAGCGGTAATGTTCTTTGTAAAGCAAGTAATGACTGACCTGGACAAACTCCAAAGTGGATTAGCATATAGGCCTGCGGCAAGACCGAACGATGTCTCGCGGGCACTATGAGCTTTAATGTATTCATAGGGCATGAATTTTGTAGTACAACATCATTTGTAACCGATGTTTGAGTATCAATGAAAATTCAAAAGAAGTTGCCATTATTTTTATCTTTTATATGCAAATTGCTTGGGCGATAGGCAAACGTATAGGAACGAAAAAATAAAAAAAACAAGAAAAGAAAAGGAAAAGAAGGAAAAAAGATAAACAGAAAGCAATGAAATGAAGAAAAATAAAAGTGGAAAAGAAAGCTGGTGGTTCAAAGAGGAATAATGCCGGGATGATGCATAATGATTAGGCAAAAGTTGTGATTTTAGAACTTGTGATGTTTATCCCTTACGATCTAACTATTAACAATCTTTATTGTAGATGAGTATCAGATTTATAATTGGCAACTGGCATTCTAGCACATCACAGCTACAACACACGTTCTAAAGTCATGACCAAAGCGGTAACTCAGAAAATCGAGCCTACTATTATGGATCCGGTACAAAAGAAAGAAGTTATGGACGTAGCTAGTATGAAAGAAGAGATGTACAAATTAAAACAGCAGATATCAGAGATGTACCAGGCCTGGTCGAGGGGTCAACCCTTGCCTGCCTACCCATCCAACCCAGCATACGTTCCTCCTCCGAACCTAAACCTTGAGCTACCCACTATGAATTCATCCTCCACATATCCAACTTACCTGCATTACTATGCTACAACATCACAACCAGCGCCACCTTTGTCTAAACAAACTCCACCACCACCACCACCTCAGGTCGCTCCAGTATACGTAGCACCGCCACCAATTTCTTTACACAAATCTTCCAGCGAACCTGTGTTCCATGTCCAAGACACCCATTATTACCCGCCAGAACCCACATTCAGGCAATATGATTCTTACACCCCGCTTATAAACATGATAGAGGAAGAGAAACCTGTCAGAAATCTGGAACAAGAAGAGATGGCCCGTAAGATGAAAAGTCTTGAGCAGTCATTTCGTAACATGCAAGGGCTGGGAGGCCAAGTGAGCATTGCATACAAAGACCTCTATTTGTTTCCTGAGGTACAGTTACCCGCCGGATTTAAGTTGCCCAAGTTTGATATGTATGATGGTCACGGAGACCCAGTAGCCCATATGAGGGGTTACTGCAGTAAAATGCATTGAGCAGGAGGAAGGGACGGGTTACTCATGGCTTATTTCATCCAAAGCTTAAGTGGCTCGGCGTTGGAATGGTATACTCGACAAGATTGTACCCGATGGTTCATCTGGGATGACTTAGCGCAATCATTTGCAAACCATTTCAAATACAATCTAGAAATTATCCCTGACATGTTGTCATTGACTAAGATGGAGAAGAAACCCGGAGAAAACTTTCGGGAATATGGATTCAAGTGGAGGGAGCAGGCTGCACGTGTAGACCCACCAATGAAAGAAGGAGAAACGAGGTAGTAAAAATGGGAAGCTTTGTGGAAGAAGGGTTAAAAACAAATAAGATTATGAGCTACTCGGCCATCAAGGCTACAAACCAAGAGATACAGACTAGAACCAGAGGGTCGATTGGCAAGAAGAAAAAGGAAGAAGTTGCGGTCATTGAAGGTAGATCTTGGTCCCGGGGCCCCAACCCATTTCACCATCAACCTCGCCCATACCAACCATATCCACCAGCACCATATAATCCACCTCAACCATATTATCCTCCAACCAGTCCACAGTTTTCCGTTCAACATGCTCAACCATACCTACTGCCTCCACATTCATGGCGTACCCCAGCTCCACAAAATGTCTACCACGCACAAAATGCCTATCCGCCTTCCAAAACCTACAGAAATCCAAATTGACCTAACTTTCATCCAGATCCAGAAGTAAAAGGTGATAGTGCCCAAATGAAGAGAACATTCACTCCTTTTGGGGAATCATATACCAGTCTTTTTCACCGTTTGAGAGAACTAGGGATGTTGATTCCTATTGAACCAAATTCCCAACCCTCTACCTAGAAATCTACACCAATTTGTCCGTTGCGAGTATTGTTCCGGGGCACCGGGACATGATACAGAAAATTGTTGGCATTTAAAGTCCGCAATACAAGAACTTATTGATACCAGGAGAATTGAGGTGCAAGCTCCAGAAACTCCCAATATCACGCAGAATCCTTTGCCAGCACATCATGAGATGCATATGATAGAGTTAGAGTAGGGAGAGAGCTGCAGAAACCCTTCTCAGTCAGTGATGATGATTAAAGCGAACAATAAGGTGGAGGGGGAAGTTGAAAAGAGAAAGTGTCAATTGAGTTACTAACAAAGAAGCCATCAGTGATTGAGCCCGTGAAAGTAGTAGTACCGGGAGTGAAACCTTTACCGACCGTGAATGGGGCTGATGTGGAGCTTGTGGTTATCAAACCAGTTGTGCAGATGCCAGTTTTGAATACCAGGGCTATACCGTGGAACTGTGATAAGGTTACAGTGATGTATAAAGGGAAGGAAGTTAAATGAGAAATTTATGAAACTCATAGTTTAACTCACTCCGGGTGATGCTTTGCCCCGGAAGAACTGAGAAAGACAAAAATAGTGAAAGAAAACCTGGCTTATGTGAAGAAGGCAGTTACTGAAGAAGAAGCGGATGAATTCTTGAAGAAGATGAAAGCTCAAGATTATTCTACAGTTGAGCAATTGAGAAAGACGCCCGCGCATATATTGTTGTTATCATTGCTAATTCATTCTGATGAACATATAAAGGCATTGATGAAGATTTTAAATGAAGCCCACGTTCCAGAGAAGATTTCAGTATGTCATCTGGAGAAAATCACAAACAAGATCTTTGAGACAAATAAGACAACATTTTCAGATAGTAAGTTGCCATTGGAAGGAACAGAGCATAATAAAGTACTATACCTTACGGTTAAGTGTGAAGAATCTGTAGTAACCCGTGTTCTGGTGGACAACGGCAAGTGCTAATATCTGCCCGTTGTCAACCTTGGGGAAGTTGAAGGTCAATCAGGAGAGAATTCATCGGAACAATGTATGTGTAAGGGGTTTTGATGGAGGAGGAAAGAACACTGTAGGGGATATCATACTGGAGGTTACTATTGGACCGGTGGATTTCAATATGGAGTTTCAGGTGCTAGATGTCGCTGTATCATACAACCTTTTATTGGGACGTCCGTGGATCCATGCTGCGAAAGCAGTACCATCCTCTTTGCATCAAATGGTAAATTTGAGTGGAAGCAGCAAGAGATAATAATGCACGGGGAAGATGATGTTTGCAATGCTATTACACCATTTGAGGAAGTTGAAGGAGATACAGGTCTATGGATGTACCAAGTAATGGACACCGTGGTGGTAAACAAAATATCTGAGGGAGAAAACTTGCCAGTACCCACGGTGGCCCATGCAACAGTTATGGTCGCCAAGGAAATGATAAAGAATGGGTTTTCTCCAGGAAAAGGCTTAGGAGTGACTTTGCAAGGGATAACACAGCCGACCCACCTTCCGGCAGTACTGACACTTTTGGCTTGGGTTTTAATCCAACCATTGCTGATATCCATAGAGCTAAGAAATTGAAGAAGAAAGGGTGGTCTCTCCTAAAACCTATCCCAAAACTATCCAACTCCTTTGTCAGGCCTGGTACACAGAGACGTCTGGCGACTGTTATGCCAAATCGTGATGAGATAAAACCGGATGAAGAACTTCTAGCAAGATTTGAGAGGCAATTTGATGATGTGAATGTGTTGGAGACAGGTGAAGGAACAAGCAAAATGGATGTTCAATTCATGGGACCCTACACTATGCTAAATATTTGGGAAGCTACTCCTCTTCCGAACATGAGGGAATTGTGGTAGTTAGATTTTAATATTTCATTCCCCAAAATTGTAATATTTTAAAATTGTAATCCCACATCCCGTCAAATCAAATGTATCCAACTCTTGTTGCCTTTTGAAAATTCAATGAAATGCAATTTCTTTTCTTCCTCCATTTTTGCCTTATATTATTTTTCTTCTGTTGTACAGTTCAATATTTGCTGATTCCAATGATATGTCATGCATGAAGGATTCCCGATCCAGTCTTGATAATCGAATAGTTATACAGGAAATTGAAAATGAACATGAAGTGGAATATGAGGATGAGGAAGTACTGGAGGAAATTAGTAAAGATTTGAGTCATTATGAGGAAAAACCCAAACCGAACTTAAATGAGACAGAATCTATTAATTTGGGAAGTGAGGAGAATGTCCGAGAAACAAAGATTAGTGTGCATTTAGAGGCTTCCCTCAGAGAAGATTTAATCAAGTTGTTACATGAGTAAAAAGACATACTTGCTGGTCCTATGATGACATGCCTAGGCTCAGTACTGATTTGGTGGTACATAAATTTCCCATTTATCAAGAATGTCGGCCGATAAAATAGAAGTTAAGGAAATTCAAAACAGACATCAGTGTGAAAATAAAAGAAGACGTTAACAAGAAATTCGAGGCAAAGGTCATACGGGTCACTAAATATCCCACCTGGTTAGCTAATATTGTGCCAGTTCCAAAAAGGATGGAAAGACCAGGGTGTGTGTTGATTATCGGGACCTCAATAAAGCCAGTCCAAAGGATGATTTTCCATTGCCAAATATCCATATTTTGATCGACAATTACACCAAGCATGAAATTGGTTCTTTTATGGATTGCTATGCCGGTTATCATAAGATCCTGATGGATGAAGAAGACACAGAAAAGACAGCCTTTATCACGCCTTGGGGAACATATTGCTACATGGTGATGCCATTTGGGTTAAAGAATGCCGGTTCTACATATATGAGGGCAATGACCACTATGTTTCATGATATGATACATCAAGAGATTGAAGTATATGTGGACGATGTCATCATTAAGTCCAAAAGGCAATGTGACCATTACAAAGATTTAAGAAAGTTTTTCCAGAGACTCCGAATATATAATCTCAAGCTCAATCCAGCAAAGTGTGCTTTCTGGGTGCCATCAGGAAAGTTATTGGGATTCATAGTAAGCCGGCTTGGTATTGAATTGGATCTGTCAAAGATAAAAGCAATCTAGAATTTGCCTCCTCCGTGGAACAAGAAAGAAGGATGAGTTTATTGGGCAGATTTAATTATATCAGCAGATTGATTGCTTAGTTAACATCGACTTGTGAGCCCATTTTCAAATTGTTGAAGAAAGATGATGCGGTGAATTGGACTGATGAATGTCAAGAAGCATCGACAAAATTAAAGAATATTCAGCTAATCCTCCTGTATTGGTTTCTCCAGAACCGGGAAGACCTTTAATCCTGTATCTGACTGTATTGGATAATTCTTTTGGCTATGTACTGGGGCAGCATGCTGAAACAGGGAAGAAAGAGCAAGCAATATATTATCTTAGTAAGAAGTTTACATCTTACGAGGTAAAGTACACTCAGTTGGAGAAAACATGTTGTGCTTTAACACGGGTTGCACAGAAATTGAAACATTACTTGTCGGTTTATACCACTTATCTGATATCTCGGTTAGATCCACTGAAATATATATTCCAGAAGCCTATGCCCATAGGAAGGCTCGCTAAATGACAAATTGTACTTACAGAGTTCGACATCATTTATGTAACTCGTACAACAATGAAGGCACAGGTAGTTGCTGACCATTTGGTAGAAAATCCAGTCGATGATGAGTATGAACCATTAAAGACATATTTTCCTGATGAGGAGACCATGAACATTGAAGAAATAGAGCAAGATGATAAGCCATGCTGGAAATGTAATTTGATGGGGCCGTCAACAGTATGGGGGTTGGAATTGGAGCAGTACTTATTTCGGAAACGGGTAAGCATTATCCTGTTACCGCTCAGCTTCGATTTTTCTATACTAATAACATGGCTGAGTATTAAGCATGCATATTAGGACTGAGAATGGCAATAGACATGGGTGTTCAAGAGATTTTGGTCATGGATGACTCGGATTTCTTGATGCATCAGATTCAAGGAGAATGGGAGACAAGGGATTTGAAACGGATACCTTATCAACAGTGTCTGCATGAACTGTCTCAGAGATTTCAATCCAAAGAGTTCGAGCACATCCCAAGAATGCACAATAAAGTAGCGGATGCTCTAGCCACATTATCCTCCATGTTGCACCATCCAGATAAAGCTTTTCATAGATCCATTACATATACAAGTTCGTGATCAAAATGCTTATTGTTTCGCCGTAAAAGAAGAACTTGATGGTGAACCGTGGTATCATGATATCAGAGAATATTTGAGGACAGGAGTGTACCCAGAACAGGTCACAAGGGACCAGAAAAGGGCTATAAGGTGATTAGCAAATGGATTTTTCCTCAGTGGGGGAGTCATATATAAAAGAACACTAGATTTGGGATTATTGAGATGTATAGACGCACAACAAGCTGACACAATTATGGCTAAAATACACGCAGG
The DNA here is from genome assembly GCA_032618575.1 of Nicotiana noctiflora. Lineage (NCBI taxonomy): Eukaryota > Viridiplantae > Streptophyta > Magnoliopsida > Solanales > Solanaceae > Nicotiana > Nicotiana noctiflora. The sequence goes on along the minus strand of JASVEL010010873.1, from coordinate 100,486 downwards.
AGCTTGCGGACCTCATATGAGCGGATATATTTTAGCCAAGAAAATACTGAGAGCAGGATATTATTGGCTCACCATGGAGCGTGATTACATTATGTGCGGAAATGCCATCAATGTCAAATACACAGAGATTTGATTCACTCCCCACCCTATGAGTTGCATAAAATGTCAACACCGTGGTTATTCGTTGCCTAGGGCATGGATGTCTTCGGACCAATAGAGCTCGCAGCATCTAATGGGCACAGATTTATCTTGGTACCAATTCATTATTTCACTAAATGGGTGGAGGCGAAGACATTTAAGGTAGTGACAACGAAGGAGATAGTGGATTTCGTGCACACAAATATCATTTGTCGCTTTGGAATTCCTAAGGTGATTATCACAGACAATAGAGCAAATCTGAACAGTCACCTCATGGCAGAAGCATGTCAAAAGTTCAAAATCCTGCACCGTAACTCTACACCTTATAGGCCTAAAGTGAATGGAGCAATGGAGGCTGTGAGTAAGAATATTAAGAAGATTCTCAGGAAGATGGTGGAAGAGTCAAGACAGTGGCATGAAAAATTACCATTTGCTCTCATGGGTTATCGTACAACTGTACGTACTTCAATCGGCGCAACACCTTACTCATTGGTGTACGGAAGAGAGGCAGTCATACCAGCAGAAATTGAAATACCTTCTATTCGGATCATATCTGAGGCTGAAATTGATGATGATGAATGAGTAAAAGCTCGGCTAGAACAATTGAGCTTGATTGATGAGAAAAGTTTAGCGACAGTTTGCCACGGACAGTTATATCAGCGGAGGATGGCCAGAGCATATAATAGGAAAGTACGTCCGCGGAAATTCGAAGTTGGACAGTTGGTGCTAAGACGTATTTTGCCTCACTGGGCCGAAACCAAAGGAAACTTTGCACCGAATTGGCAAGGGCCATTCATGGTGTCACGGGTATTGTCCAACGGAGCTTTATATTTAACAGATGTTGAAGGAAAATGTGTAGAGACTGCTATCAACTCAGATGCAGTCAAAAGATATTATGTATGAATCATTTTTCATATGTACAATTGTATTTGTCCTAATTTTGAAATTGAAATGATGAGGGCAGTTTATTCTCTATCCAAACACTTTATCCATTGATACCCCTGTTGAGCCTTGTTGCATTATTCTTTCATATCCCTCTCTCGGAATCAATTATGGACAAGAAAATGTAAAAAAATAAAAAAATAAAAAAGAGAATGAAGAAAAAATGAAAAAAAAATGATGAAAAAAAAGAAAAAGAAAAGAAAAGAAAAGAAAAATGCATACAAAAGAGGAAAACCCGGGAGAAGTCAAATCGCAACAATGAAGTGATCTTATGATCCGAACTACGTTTTGACTTGATCTCGAAAGGGTACGTAGGCAGCCTCACTGAGGTTTAGTCATAACAAAAACAAAATCCAAGATTCCCCAAATATCGAAACTGGGACATAAGTTATGTTTATGATTCCGAGAGTTGTAAATATTTTTGAACCCCGTATAAATTTTGAGCCTTTATACTTTTCTTTCTAAACCCATCCAAAAGCCACATTACAGTCCAAAGAAAGTCCTTCTGATTAATTTCAAGAAAATGATGATACAATAAGAATATGGAGAAACATGGCATGGACAATACTCGGAGGTTTGAAAACAAAAATAAAGAAAAAATAAAAATGAGAGAGTCTTATTGTGAAAACCCTAACGGGCACCATAAGGCGAACGTGAGATGACAGCAAATAAAAATGAGAGAGTCTTATTGGTGAATACCTTAACGAGCACCATAAGGCGAATGTGAGGCGAGAGAAGAATAAATGAGAGAGTCTTATTGGTGAAAACCTTTACGGGCACCATAAGGCAAAAATGAGGAATATTTTGATGAAAGAAGAAAAAATAGCAAAAAATAAGAAAGGTTTGGGTCGAAGGAAAGGATAAAATCAAGACAACAACGATTCGATTAGACAGACTGGGTCGGAATTTAAATACATGGCATGGTCAGAGGAATCAGCCGTCATACCCAAATAAGTTCTGTCTTTACTTCAAAATACCCTTACCCCTTCAAATTCATATTTTTGCATTTCATTGATCAAAACCAGTTGCCCATTGAAAGATAACTACCAGCTTCTCATGTTAAGAGGCGTAATAACACTGGGTCAAAGAAAAAGAGAAAAAAAATGGTAATTAAGGTCGAGATAAAAAAAAAAGAAAAAAAAGGGAAAAACAAATGAGGATTACAAGAGAAAGTTGAAGGAAATATGGCAATGGACAGCAAAACAGGATGAAACAAGAAGAGGCAGATGATGGAAGCAGAGCCAACAAGAATGCCAGTTTCTAACCATCATTTTATAACTAATAAAGATTTTTCACTGATTTAGACAGGGAGAAAAGATTCAAATTCTCACTAATCACTTTAAAGTGAATGTGACCAATGTGGGAAGTAAACATCAAAAAGAAAAAACAGCAATAAAAGGGGAAATCCGCATAGGAGGACTCACTCAAGTTATCAGGAAACCTACCCATATAGCAAGGGAGGTATTGTCTTTCCAAAACTCACACCAGTTAACAAACTAAGGGAATATTTTTCTGCATTTTCATTTCACGCATCAGGCGCCCACCTGGATAATGAGGGAATATTTTTCTACATTTTTCATTTCATGCATCAGGCGCCCACATGGATAATGAGGGAATATTTTTCTTTATTTTCATTTCATGCATCAGGCGCCCACCTAGATAATGAGGGAATATTTTTCTACATTTTCATTTCATGCATCAGGCGCCCACCTGGATAATGAGGAAATATTTTTCTGCATTTTCATGTCATGCATGAGGCGCCCACCTGGATAATGAGGGAATATTTTTCTGCATTTTCATTTCATGCATCAGGTGCCCACCTGGATAATAAAGGAATATTTTTTTGCATTGTCATTTCATGCATCAGGCGCCCACCTGGATAATGAGGGAATATGTTTCTACATTTTTCATTTCATGCATCAGGCGCCCACCTGGATAATGAGGGAATATTTTTCTGCATCAGGCGCCCACCTCGATAATGAGGGAATATTTTTCTGCATTTTCATTTCATGCATCAGGTGCCTACCTGGATAATGAGGGAATATTTTTCTGCATTTTCATTTCATGCATCAGGCGCCCACCTGGAAAACGAGGGAATAATTTTTCTGCATTTTCATTTCATGCATCAGGCGTCCACCTGGATAACGAGGGAATACTTTTCAGCATTTTAATTTCTGTTCAGGCGCCCACCTGTATAACGAGGGAATACTTTTCAGCATTTTAATTTCTGTTCAGGCGCCCACCTATATAATGAGGGAATACTTTTCAACATTTTAATTTCTGTTCAGGCGCCCACCTGTATAACGAGGGAATACTTTTCTACATTTTAATTGTTTTCTAACATGAGTAATACCATAACACATGGAAGCCTCACACTGGGGTAGAGGAAAAAGTTTTCTTTGTTTTTGTTTTTGTTTTAAACAGGTATCGATCTGGAAGGAAAAAGCACATTTGGAAGTCACACGAAGGGATGGAAGCAGTATATCAGAAACAAGAAATAATAAAAAATCCACAAAAAAGGAAGGATGCAAATAAAGAGCAACATGTGATATGGAAAGGCAAAGCAATGCAAGAAGACAAGACATAGATAGGATTTTATTGTAATTCATAAGATCATAGCTTAGAATAGCTTCTTTGTTTTTATTTTATCCTGGTGTAATGAAGAGTTAGTTAGTGATTTTAGCAACAGTAGCAGCAACATCAAAGTCTTGGTAGTTTCAAACTACCAGACCTTCCCGAACTATACTGACCTGATTCCTGTTTAGCCCAGGATATGTAGGCAACCTCTAAGGCAGGGTGCGGTCAAAAGGTTTTCAAAATGCTTCTTATGAAATATGCTAGTGGGCAAAAATCTCTCATTACTACTCACTTATCTTTGCACTGAAACTCTTCGTGTTCCCGAGCAAAGAGGGGCAGCTGTGAGCACGTGATTTTTGCCCTAAGCAAACAAATTCCAATATAAATATAAAAAAAAGATTTTTTATATGCAATTGTGTGTCTTAATTGAAATACTTTTGTGTTTGTTGTTTTGAAATTAAAGCTACAAAAAAAGAATCAATTAGAAAATATCACAAAAAATATGAGAAGTTAGAAAAAAATCAATAAAAATACAAAAATGCCGGAAAAACAAAAGAAAATGGCAAAATATCATAAAATACCAAAAAAATCAGGAACAATAGGAAAATAAAAGAAATATAACAATTGAAAATAAATAAAAAAGGAGAAAAATGAAATACAAAACAAAATACCAAGAAAAATAATTAAAATACAAGAAAAATACAAAAAAGTAATAATTATTGGGTTAAGTAATGAAATATATACACATAGGAACATGCCCAAGTGTAATAAGCCCAAGATACCAACTGGTCCACCTAAGCTAATAACCAAACAACGATGTACAAGGCTAATTCAATCTTCACCGTTGATAAAATTAATCCAACGGATCACGTAAGGAGGCTCAATTAAAAAACCAAACGATGCTTAGTAGGAATTAAACAATGCAGTATAATGAACTGATCCTAGCCGTCCATGTTTGAGCATCTAACGGACACAGGGAAACCTCTTACTTAACTAAACGACACAGTTTTTAAAGGTAAAATCCTGGCCATTGATCTTAGTTGATCCAAAGGCCAGGATCACACGAGATCAAAGGGGTATATAAGTGCTAAGTCTCTGTTCAAAATAATACATACACTCCCATTTTGTATAACTCAAACCCTAGCCGCCTTTCTTCGTCTTCTTCATCCTTCGTCTCTCATGGAGACTGGCCTGAAACCATTGTCGTCTCCAGCTCAAACCACTGTCAAATATTTCACCCCTAACTCCCATACACCACAACCACCATAAAACCTTAAGAAACCAAAATACCCCATTCTCTCTTGAAAATCCGGTCGCCGGAACCCTAGCTGGCGACCTCAAACCTATGAACCAGTCTCCCAACTTTACACCACAAGACCACCTTAAAGAGACCTTTCGCCTCATCTAGGTGGCTGGTCTCGAATTTGGCCAGAACTGTTCGAATACAACAAAAATGCTCGCCGGAACCCTACTCCGGCGAGCACCCAAAACAAACCCTACCCCCAAAACCTCTCAAACAACCACCATACCACCCCCTTACCTACCAAAACTCCAATAAAAGCCCCATCGGATAGATCTATAGTCAGAAGACTTTATGTCTTCAAAATTTCTGAAGCCTGGAAATAAAGAAAGAAAGAAAAAGAAGAAAAAAAGAGGAAAGAACGAAAGAAACGAAAGAAAAGAGAAGGAAAAATAAATCCTGGAAAGCTAAGTTCTTACTACCCATCTTCTTCTTTGTATGTTTGACTTCTGAAAATGTTTTATTGATCTGTTCTTGATGTTTTTATTAGCCTGTGTTCATTGCATGCTTAAGATCTATTCTGTTCGTTACACTTTCCTAATTTGTTATAGCATGTTTAAGGTTTTTAATGACTATTATACATGAATCATGGTTAAATAGGCTTGTTTATGCGTCTTGTTCATCATGCCTTGTCTAAAATTAAACTTTGATTAATTGGGATTCAACCATTATCAAATTTTTCTCTGAGTTCTAATGGATTCGAAATTGATTTACGATTAAGGCTATGTGTGCAATATAACATGAATTGGCTATATATGTAATTTGATTCATCTGTTAGACCATTCTGAATCATGTGATGCTTTTATGATTTTGGTTATAGCTGTAAAGATCTAGGGTTAGTTCTGAAAGCTAGAGTAGATATGGCTATTTCTGAAATGATTAAATCTGTTTGTTAAAATGGTTATCTTTTGATATGAATTGGCTATGAGGTTAGTTGGTTAATTTTGCAAACTTATCTCTGATTAGTAACATGTGTTAATAAGAGGTTACATTTTAAACAAGAATGGGGTCTGTTAAAGTGGTTAAAGTTTAAAAGGATTTGGGTGTGTATCTAGCTAAGTCTTAAAATAGTTTTAAAATTGGCTATTAGTTAAATAAAGCCTTAAACCTAATCTGCCAGACCTTAATAGGTCGGGTAAATAAATACAAACAATGAGGGTATAATAGGGAACAATAAATGGCACTATTGAGGATTTAATAGAGCCTATAGGGTTAGAAACGACTTTATTGCCTAGTATTCTTGAGATTTAACAACAAAATAAAAGGTAAAACAAGCATAATAAAAAGGCAGTATTGTAATAACACTTAGCAAGTGAGGGTAACTTAGTAAAATACCCCCAATAGAACATAAAAGAATTACCTAATACCTTCTAGCAAGGGCTGGAAGGCATTTCGATGCACAATTCAGGGGATTAAACTGTAAATCATTTAGAAAATAAGGGGAGGGGATTAGAAATAAGTTATTTGAATTTCCCCCCAAAATTTCCCCTTAAATTAGTCTGTAAATAGGTTTGTAGTAAGCCTGAAAAAGAGGTTGAAGATTATGCATTATACAAAAGGGTTCTAAGTTTTACATTCTGAAAAAAGGATTGAACATTTCTGTGAGTGAGAAATTAAGGCTAAAAATTCAAAAAATCTGATAAGTTTCTGGGTTCTAGATTCTGCAATTAGTTCAGCTCTGAAATTCTAGTTGACTGCTTTGGGTATTAATCTGGAGTTCTGTTAGAGTCTACTATTCTTCAATTTTGCTGGATTCTACTTGAGCTCTTCGATTCTACTTGTTGATTTGCTGGATTGCTTAATTTGGAATTCTATTTGCTACTCTATTGCTGCCCTATTGCTGCTACTTTGTTGACTATTCTTTATCCTCAACCTGGACTCATAGGCTATTTTTGGTAAACGAGGTACACTCTCATTTCTGGAGATGTAATTACACAGTGATTGAAGAAATGAAAACCATATGATGTTGTTTGGATGATTCTACTTTTGCTTTCCTTTTAGCTTTATAGTTATTATGTCTTCGAATCCCTGTAATTATTCATTAGGATGTTTGTAATAATTAATACTTGTATGAAGTCGAAACAAAATAAGTAGATAGTATAGTAGTAATACATAAGTAAATACAGCTATCGTTTAATCTAAGGTTGAAATAGGTTAACACATGAATCTAATTCGCCTAGTGAAACTGGTATAACATATGATATGGTAATCAACTACTCTCGCTAATTAGAATATGATTAGTCCATAGAAGGAAATAAGTAAATAAGTCAAAACTGTTTTGTTATTTAGTCTCATTTAACAATAACATAAGTTAGAATTCTGTAATTAATAATAGTTTAAGCCTTTTCAATTAGTATTATCATCACTGTTTAAGTACTTGAAATAAAAGTGTTATTACATAATTCTTGTTAATGTTTAATTAGTGATTAGAGTTCATAATTAGTATTGATAGACATGTATTCCAAAACTTTATGAAATAAAAAATGAATTTTGTTGATCTATTTTGTTATTTGAAGATTGATTATTTTGATTCTGTAACGAAATTACATTCCTGTTATACAATTCGTTTGTTTATTCTGGGCCTGGACGAGAACACAGGCCCAGATCCAAATAAATTCATTTTTGGTGATGCTTGTATATACTTGGTTCCAGAAGCCCAGTTGCACATAATGGACTGTTAATACAGTCCAGAAGTCCAGGCCTGGTAATAAATAGTTGGCCTGGAAATAAGAACAACAGATTCAGAAAATACCAAAAACTATAACATGATTAGGAGAAAAAAACAAAAATAACAAATATAGTATTTGATAGGTTTGGACTTATAAAATAAAAGGATGAGCCTCGTATAAAATGAAAAACATGCAGGGGCCCCATATGAACTTTAATAAGAATATTAGACTCGGGGAGACCGTTTATTGAATTTCACGGTCTTTCTCAAAGATAATAAGGCGTAGACGTTATAGGAACGATTAAAATATACATTCCTAAATACGAGTGCACATTTATGTGACTCAAATCTCAAATCTCGGCGAAGCTGAAACATATTAAAGTCACAAGCGTACTGGTTGCGGTGTGACCCGAAATGCATTTTTGCGATGTCGCAAGTCGTTCAAAATAACAAAACGGGACATTCACATTTGTAAAAGCATATAAATAAATCAAATAAGTCAAAAACAATAGTTGAGCGACCGTGCTAAAACCACGAAATTCAGGAGTGCCTAACACCTTCTCCCGGGTTAACAGAATTCCTTATCCGGATTTATAGTTTCACGGACTGTTAAAAGAAAGTCATTCTTCCTCGGATTCAGGATTAAACTAGTTACTTGGGACACCATTATCTTCCCAAGTGGCGACTCTGAAATCTAAATAAATCCCATTCTGATTGTCCTTAAAATGGAAAAACTCCTTCCCTGTCATTATTATTATATCCTATCTTGGGGTGTATTAGTAATTAATGGGGTATACTTTATTCTTCGAAAAAATTAGTAAAAAAGGGAGGTGTGACAGCTCTGGCGATTCTACTGGGGAAAAGCAACCCAGAACTTCGGTTCAGGGTTTAAGAATTCGAGCTCGATTAAATTATCGTTCTTGATATTATTTGATTTCATTACATGCTTTAATCAATGTGCTACATGTTTACCACTTACAAATCACATGTACTTTATATATAAAATTGCGCCGAAAACCCTTCTCTTCTCACCTCCGTGGATGTGCTTACTGGTTGAGACTCCCCTTTCTGTTAGTGTCATACCCTAAATAAAAAATAGAGGTCGGATAAGTTACAAAGCCGGACGACCCCGCGGGTCCCCGGTATGTAGCCCCCTCTTCGATCCGAGTTTTCCACTCGGGTACACGGTCTAGCACCATGAAAACATCAGGATATTGGGCCTAGATTTAGGACGATTATTTGCATCATATCTGACTTAGGGGACTCAACACAAGGGTTGGGTCCATCTAGGATAGGTGACCCGAGAATCAAAGATCGAGCATATTATATGTTGCATTTATTTGTCCTGGATTATTATGCGGTCCAGCTAAATTCCTGAAAACGAAAAGAAAGAGAATTTTAGAATAGAAAAGTATCAAAATATTGATGAGACGCTGTCGAAAATTTGAAAAGAAAGTTTGAAAAATAGGTAGAACAATTTTGTTGAAATAATTGGTCATAAAACAATCTGACCGAACTACGCAGGTTTGATTCTCACTACTAGGTGAGATACATAGGCAACCCTTGACGTGTCCGACCACCCCTTTCATAAAATGACCAAAAAATGTTGAATTTTCAATAAATCAAAGTGCGTTGTTTTTGGAAATAGCCGAATGTTCCGTAAGGACGCTGGAAGGCTGTTTTGCAAAATGGCTGCTTTGAAGTCATTTCTTTTCCTTTTAAAATAATAGCCTTGAAATTTTAAATATGGAAAGGCTAATTCTTTCAAAATAATGAAAAATTGTCTTAGAAAAATGTCACGACCCCAAATCCGGTCGTGATGGCGCCCAGCACATTGCTAAGCCAGCCTGACCAATCCATATCAACCACGGAGCTAGAAGCTCTCTTTAACCCATTTAAGCAAATTAATTCACGAAATAACAGCAATATATGTAACGAAAACGGGGAACCAAGTCCCATAATACATCAACTCCCATAGACCAAGGGTCAAGAGTCATGAGCCTCTACCGAACATGAGTGTATAAAGGTTTACAAGATACCAAGTGCGGAAAGAAAAGTCAATACAAAATCAAGACAATAAGAAGGAATATCGGGTCCTGCGGACTCTGCAGCTACCTCGTATATCCCACAGATGTCGCCTCGCACAGCTACTGGATCACTGCTGAGAGGTACCTGGATCTGCACACAAGGTGCAGGGAGTAAAATGAGTACTGCCAGACTCAGTGGTAATAAACAAGGGTAAGACAGCGCAGATAAGAAATCCGCAATAAAGCACTATGTAAAGCTATAATCAGCTACCCCGTCATAGAATCAATCTTCACTGTACCTGTACCAACAAATACCAATAAATAGCATAACAGCTAGCAGATGTAGCTAAATGCAATGTAATGCATGATATGACCGCTACAGCGCGTAGCCCGACTCCAATTTTGGGTACCCGTGCTCACTGTGGGGGTTCGGACTCCGGAGGGGCTCCTACAGCCCAAGCACATCTCATAGAGATATTCCTGCGGCGTGCAGTCCGATCCAACATATATCTCGCTGCGGCGTGCAGCCCGATCCACTACTAGTCAGCTAATATGCAGATACAACCTCGCAGGCTCAAAGGTAGTTTTTGAAAACTCTTTTATCATTTTTCAGTTGGAAAACAGTAATATCAAGTTCCAGAGATTGGAATTAGCATAATAACAAAAATAGCTGCGGACTAGTAGTAAACTAGCATGTCTATATGATAAGACAATGATAACGATCCTCGCGGGATCCAATAACTGGCTCACGGCCCACATGTATACTCAACCGCCCAAGAAGGGGTTCCTCGGCTCAAGAGTGGCCATTATCACAATATATATATATGCAACCATCCGAGAAGGAGGTTCGACGGCTCGAGAATAGCCAATAATACAGTATCAACAGGTCGGACTAATATATAGTCTCCAGTTCATGATCGACCCCGCACTCTCAAGAGTGTGCGTGTCTCGCCGCTATACAGCGTCACAAAGTGGTATACCGGGGTTTCGAACCCGCTGGTCATCACCCACATCTATTACTCACCTCAATACAGCGCGACGACTATTCCGCAATGCCCTTGCCACGAGAATCAAGCTCCGCACGCGTAGAATCTGATCAAATACAGTAGAAATACAACAAATTAGGCCAATGGGACTACACCCAATCAATACAACTCAATTTACATCAAAATTCCCAAAGTTGTCAAAACCCGACTTTCGGTACGCTTATCGAAAAATCACGAAAGTCACATATTCGGAACCCTCATCTCAATACGAGTCTAAGCATATCAATTTTACCAAATTCGGACTCCATTTGCCCATTCAAAACCTTGATTTTCTAAAGTTCAAGCCTAGGGCTAAATCCTCCATAAATTACCCCAAATTCCTCCATTTTCATGATATAATTGCATAATATTATCAATACTAATCATAGTTTAAGTCCATAGTTGATTACCCGATGATTTCCCTTGAATTTCTCTTCAAAATCGCCCAAATCGCCTCTAAAGCCGAGACCCAAATGTGTGAAATGTTCTGAAATTTTTCTAACTTCTGATACACTTAACTTACAGCGATTTTCGCTTCCGCGGAAGAATTTCCGCTCCTACGAGTCCGTATCCGCGACCAAAGGGTCGCTTCAGCGGTTCCAGGCCTAGCCGGCCAATTCCGCTTCTGCGAGAAAAGGACCGCTTAAGCGCGTCCGCTTCTGCGATAAAACGTCCGCTTCTGCGAAGCCATCCACTTCTGCGCTACAGAGCCCGCTCCTGCAGACTCGCCCAGGCGGTCAAGTGTCCGCTTCTGCGGACCTTCTCATTTTTCTTCTCGTCCGCTTCTGCGATCACTGGCTCGCACCAGCGATGCCGCTTCAGCGGAATGATTTCCGCTTCTGCGTAACCAAGCGCTCCTGCGCCCCTCGTCCGCTTCTGCGGACTCGCTCCTGCGCCCCCAATTCCGCAGGAGCGGAAACAACAGAAACAGAATCCCAACCTGCAATTTTTCCACAATTTTCTTCCGTTTAACCATCCGAAAACACCCCGAGGCCCCCCGGACCTCATCCAAACACACCAACACATCTTAACACCTTATTCGAACTTGCTCCAATCCTCAAAACACGTCTAATAACACCAAAACCCATAATTCACATCAAATTCAAGCCTAAATTCCTTAAAACATTCCGAATTACACATTCAATCAAAAACCCGACCAAACGACGTCCGAATGACCTGAAATTTTGCAGGCACATCCAAAATCACCTAACGGAGCTACTGCAACTGTCGAAATTCCATTCCGACCCCCGGATCAAAATCTCACCTACCGTTCGGATTTTGCCAAAATTCAACCTTAGCCAATTCAAGCCTATTTCTACATCGGGCCTCCAAATTCAATTCCGATCGCTCCCATAAGTCACAAATCACCTCCCGAAACTAACCGAATCATCAGAATCCGATTCCGAGCTCTCTAACCAAATAGTCAACTCCAGGTTGACTTTCTTTATTCAAGTTTCCTTCACAAAGGCTATATGCCTCATTTCCAATCCCAATCACTCCTAACTCACCCGATAGACTCTAACACTGATATAAAACCATAAAACATGTATTTACAACATAACGGGGTGGTAATTCTCGTGACGACGGGCCGGGTCGTCACAAAAAATATTTTCCCTTTTGAATAAAACCACCTTTAATAAATGTGCAGGATGAGCACAATACAAAATGAACCCTTTACACTAATGAACAAAATCCCTTTGGAGTTACGGTTATGGTGGAACTATTTCGGCTAAGAGGGACAGGTTTGGGTCAACAGATATCTGAAAGATCTTACTGGGTTGATGGACATAATACCTTAGGGTGATATTATTTGGGCTCTCGTTGCTTGTTGGGATCCTGCACATATTGTGCTCCATTTCTCAGATTTTGAACTCACTCCGACATTAGAAGAAGTTGCTTATTACATCGGGAAAGGCGAGGTTCCCCTAAAGGACAAATATTCGGTGGCTCCAGGGGAAATTATAGTGCATAGATTCCTCGATTCCCTAAAGATAGCCAGAAACGTTCACAATGAAGTCTTGGCTCACGGGTTTTGTACTATAAGTTTCATCTACCGCAGGTATGGTCATATTGGGGGATTTAACGTCCCAACGAACAAACTCTATAGCAAATCTAACATAGTCAAGTGGGAGGAACATAGGTTCTTCGCCTTTATGGTGGCCTTTTTGGGATTGAATTCCCGAGGAAAGATGGAAATATTTATATAAGAGTCGCCGGAATTGCCAGTACTCCCCTAGTGCAAGACAATAGCACACTGGCACCGATGATAGTGGCTGATATCTTCCGTGCCCTCACATCCTGTAAAGCAGGACATGACTTCTTTGAGGGATGCAATTTACTTCTCAAGATGTGGATGATTGAACATTTGTGCCGTCACCCTCAGTTCTCGAGCTACGGATCGTCTGAAAAGACTTGCATTGAAGAGTTTTATATAAGAACAAAATAAGTTAAGTTACCAGAAGGATCAAAAGGCTGGATCACATACTTGCGATCATTGACTGCTAGCCAGATTGATTGGGCATACGGATGGTTGCCCCTCAACGAGGTGATATACATGCCAGCAGAAGGGTCGCATTTTCTGATAATGGGTCTTAAAAGCATCCAGTCTTATGCATCGTACCGGGTATTAAGGCAACTCGGAAGATATCAGGTCATCCCAAAAGATGGGGACCTCAGCCTGCAAGCCATAGAAATCAGCCCTGACGGGCAATTCCCCGAAGCAATGATTCGGCAGATCTGGAATGAATGCCAATGCTTGAGAATAGACACTTGTGTGGGAAACCGAGCTCGAGGAGAAGTATCACCAGGGTATGCCGCATAGTATCGCGGGGATATTGAGCATGAGAGACCAATGAAGAGGCCTCACATTCAAGAGTTGGCCAAGCAGTCTAAGGGACAAAAAGAGTGGATGGCCAAAGAAAATGAGTACCGAGCCAGAATCAGCTTGTTGGAGAAACAATTCCAAGACCTCAAATTCAAAAGCAGCTTATAGGTGGCATCCGATGAGGTGAAAAGAAATAGTTGAGGAAAGAGAATGAAATCTTGAAGGCTCATATTGCAAAGATGAAAACAATAGCCGAAACCCCAGTTCGACTTGCCCGAGATTAGAAGTTAATTGAAAATCTTCGGCGCAAAGTCAACGACTATAGCTTTGATCTAGATAAAGCTGAAAAAGAATTAGTCGGGGTTCGGAAACAACTGGCTAGGAATGCTGAAGAAAGAGTTCGAATGGTTCAGCAGTTACAAGATGAACATAATGTTGAGGTAGCTCGATTGAGGAAGAAAATCATTACAGCCAAAGTCAAAAGTAGCAAACAAGACAAAGAGTTTGAAGTAGAGAGAGAACATTGTTACATGGCTATGGCTCGGTTAGAATTGGAGCTACAACAACTACAAAAGAAGAACCAACAAACCTTAGATGCTCGTGCCGAACAGATTGGTAGGTTGCTTCAGGAAAAAGGGGTCATCAGGGAAAGAATTGTCAACATTGCTCAGTACATCACAAGGAAATGACAATTGTGCAAAGATATGTCTCAATCAACATTCACATCAGCGGTAATGTTCTTTGTAAAGCAAGTAATGACTGACCTGGACAAACTCCAAAGTGGATTAGCATATAGGCCCGCAGCAAGACCGAACGATGTGTCGCATGCACTAGGAGCTTTAATGTATTCATAGGGCATGAATTTTGTAGTACAACATCATTTTTAACCGATGTTTGAGTATCAATGAAAATTCAAAAGAAGTTGCCGTTATTTTTCTCTTTTATATGCAAATTGCTCTGGCGATAGGCAAACGTATAGGACCAAAAAAATAAAAAATAAAAAAAAAGGAAAAGAAGGAAAAGAGATAAACAGAAAGAAATGAAATGAAGAAAAAAAAATTGGAAAAGAAAGCTGGTGGATCAAAGAGGAGCCGGGATGATGCATAATGACTAGGCAAAAGTTGTGATTTTAGAACGTGTGATGTTTATCCCTTACGATCTAACTATTAACAAGCTTTGTTGTTGATGAGTATCAGATTTATAGTTGGCAACTGGCATTCTGGCACATCACAGCTACAGCACACGTTCTAAAGTCATGACCAAAGCGGTAACTCAGGAAATCGAGCCTACTATTATGGATTTGGTACAAGAGGAAGAAGTTATGGGCGTAGCTAGTATGAAAGAAGAGATGTACAAATTAAAATAGCAAATGTCAGAGATGTACCAGGTCTAGTCGAGGGGTCAACCCTTGCCTGCCTACCCTGCCAACCCAGCATGCATTCCTCCTCCGAACCCAAACCCTGAACCACCCACTATGAATTCGTCCTCCACATATCCAACTTTCCCGCATTACTATGCTACAACATCATAAGCACCACCACCATTGTCTAAACAAACTCCACTACCACCACCTCAGGTCGCTCCAGTATACGTGGCACCACCACCAGTTTCTTTACACAAATCTTCCAGCGAACCTATGTTCCATGTCCAGGACACCCATTATTCCCTGCCATAACCCACATTCAAGCAACATAATTCTTACACCCCGCTCATAGACATGACAAAGGAAGAGAAACCTGTCAGAAAGATGGGACGTAAGATGAAAAGTCTTGAGCAGTAATTTAGTAACATGCAAGGGCTGCGAGGCCAAGTGAACAATACATACAAAGACCTCTATTTGTTTCCTGAGGTACAGTTACCTGCCGGGTTTAAGTTGCCCAAGATTGATATGCATGATGGTCACGGAGACCCAGTAGCCCATCTGAGGGGTTACTGCAGTATAATGTGCTGAGCAGGAGGAAGGGATGAGTTACTCATGGCTTATTTTAGCCAAAGCTTAAGTGGCTCGGCGTTGGAATGGTATACTCGACAAGATCATACCCGATGGTTCATCTGGGATGACTTAGCGCAATCATTTGCAAACCATTTCAAATACAATCTAGAAATTATGCCTGACAGGTTGTCGTTGACTAAGATGGAGAAGAAACCCAGAGAAAGCTTTCGGGAATATGGATTCAAGTGGAGAGAGCAGGTTGCACGTGTAGACCCACCAATGAAAGAAGGATAAATGGTGGACTGCTTCTTACAGGATTTTGAGCCGACATACTATGGCCACTTAGCGTCTGCAATTGGAAAAACCTTTAACGAGGTAGTAAAGATGGGAAGCTTTGTAGAAGAAGGGTTAAAAACAAATAAGATTATGAGCTACTTGGCCATCAAGGCTACAAATCAAAGGGTCGATTGGCAATAAGAAACAGGAAAACGTTGCGGCCATTAAAGGTAGATCTTGGTCTCGAGGCCCTAACCCATGTCATCATCAACCTCGCCCATACCAACCATATCCACCAGCACCATATAATCCACCTCCACCATATTATCGTCCAACTGGTCTACAGTTTTCCATTCAAACATGGTCAATCTTACCCACTGCCTCCACATTCATGTCGTACCCCAGCTCCACAAAATGTCTACAACGCACAAAATGCCTATCCGCCTCCCAAAACCTACAGAAATCCAAATTGACCTAACTTACATCCAGATCTAGAAGTAAAAGGTGATAGGGCCCAAAGGAAGAGAATATTCACTCCTTTGGAGGAATCATATACCAGTCTTTTTCATCGTTTGAGAGAACAAGTGATGTTGAGCCCAATTGAACCAAAAATTCCCAACCCTCCACCCAGAAATCTAGACCAATTTGTCTGTTGCGAGTATTGTTCTGGGGCACCGGGACATGATATTGAAAAGTGTTGGCATTTAAAGTCCACAATACAAGAACTTATTGATACCAGGATAATTGAGGTGCACGCTCCCAAAACTCCCAATATCATACAGAATCCTTTGCCAACACATCATGAGACGCATAAGATAGAGTTAGAGCAGGGAGAGAGCTGCAGAAACCTTCTCAGTCAGTTATGATGATTAAAATGAACAACAAGGTGGAGGGGAAGTTGAAAAAGAGAAAGTGTCAATTGAGTTACCAACAAAGAAGCCATCAGTGATTGAGCCCGTGAAAGTAGTAGTACCGGGAATGAAACCTTTGCTGACAGTGAATGGAGCTTATGTAGGCCTGTGGTTATCAAACCAGTCGTGTAGATGCCAGTTTTGAATACCAGGGGTATAGCGTGGAACTATGATAAGGTTACATTGATGTATAAAGGGAAGGAAGTTAAATGAGAAATTTATGAAACTCATGGTTTAACTCGCTCCGGGCGATGCTTTGCCCTGGAAGAACTGAGAAAGACAAAAATGGTGAAAGAAAACCCAGCTCATGTGAAGAAAGAAGTTACAGAAGAAGAAGTGGAGGAATTCTTGAAGAAGATGAAAGCTCAAGACTACTCTATAGTTGAGCAATTGAGAAAGACACCCGCGCAGATATCGTTGTTATCAATGCTAATTCATTCTGATGAACATAGAAAGGCGTTGATGAAGATTTTAAATAAAGCCTACGTGCCCGAGAAGATTTTAGTATGTCATCTGGAGAAAATCACAAACAAGATCTTTGAGACAAATAAGATAATATTTTCAGATAGTGAGTTGCCGTTGGAAGGAACAGAGCGTAATAAAGAACTATACCTTGCGATTAAGTGTGAAGAATCTGTAGTAACCCATGTTCTGGTGGACAACGGGTCATTTGCCAATATCTGCCCATTGTCAACGTTGGGGAAGGTGAAGGTCAATCATGAGAGAATTCATCGAAACAACGTATGTATACGTGGTTTTGATGGAGAAGGAAAGAACACTGTAGGGGATATCATACTGGAGGTTACTATTGGAATGGTGGATTTCACTATGGAGTTTCAGGTACTGGATGTCACTGAATCATACAACCTTTTGTTCGACGTCCGTGGATCCATGCTGCGAAAGCAGTACCATCCTCTTTGCATCAAATGGTAAAATTTGAGTGGGAGCAGCAAAAGATAATAGTGCACGGGGAAGATGATGTTTGCAATGCTATTACATCACTTGAGGAAGTTGAAGGAGATAAAGGTCTGTGTGTGTACCAAGTAATGGACACCGTGGTGGTAAACAAAATATCTGAGGGAGAAAACATGCCAGTACCCACGGTGGCTCCTGCAGCAGTTATGGTCGCCAAGGAAATGATAAAGAATGGGGTTTCTCAAGGAAAAGGCTTAGGAGTGACTTTGCAAGGAATAACATAGCCGATCCACCTTCCAGGCAGTACTGAGACTTTTGGCTTTGGTGTTAATTCAACCATTGCTGATATCCGGAGAGCTAAGAAATTGAGGAAGAAAGGGTGGTCCCTCCCAAAACCTATCCCAAAACTATCCAACTCCTTTGTCAGGCCTGTTACACAGAGTCGTCTGACGACTGTTATGCCAAACCGTGCTAAGATAAAACCGGATGAAGAACTTCTAGCAAGATTTGAGAGGCTATTTGAAGATGTGAATGTGTTGGAGACGGGTAAAGGAACAAGAAAAATGGATGTTTAATTCGTGGGACCCTACATTATGCTAAATAACTAGGAAGCTACTCCTCTTTCGAACAGGAGGGAGTTGTGGTAGTTAGCTTTTAATATTTCATTCCCTAAAATTGTCATGTTTTAAAATTATAATCCCACACCCCGTCAAATGAAATGTATCCAAATCTTGTTAACTTTTGAAAATTCAATGAAATGAAATTTCTTTTCTTCATTCATTTTTGCCTTATTTTATTTTTCTTCTTTTGTACAGTTCAATATTTGCTAATTCCAATGATATGTCATGCATGAAGGATTCCAGTCCAATCTTGATAATCGAATAGTTATACAGGAAATTGAAAATGAACATGAAGTAGAATATGAGGATGAGGAAGTACTGGAGGAATTTGGTAAAGATTTGAGTCATTATGAGGAAAAACCCAAACCGAACTTAAATAAGATAGAATCTATTAATTTGGGAAGTGAGGAGAAAGTCCGAGAAACAAATTAGTGTGCATTTAGAGTCTTCCGTCTGAGAAGATTTAATAAAGTTGTTACATGAGTACAAAGACATACTTGCTTGGTCCTATGATGGCATGCTCGGGCTCAGTACTGATTTGGTGGTACATAAATTGCCCATTTATCCAGAATGCCAGCCGGTAAAACATATGTTAAGGAAATTCAAAACAGACATCAGTGTGAAAATAAAAGAAGATGTTAACAAGCAATTCGAGGTGAAGGTCATACGGGTCACTAAATATACCACCTGGTTAGCTAATATTGTGCCAGTTCTAAAAAAGGATGGAAAGACCAGGGTGTGTGTTGATTATCGGGACCTCAATAAAGCTAGTCCAAAGGATGATTTTCCATTGCCAAATATCCATATATTGATCGATAATTTCACCAAGCATGAAATTGGTTCTTTTGTGGATTACTATGCCGGTTATCATTAGATCCTGATGGACGAAGAAGACGAAGAAAAGACAGCCTTTATCACGCCTTGGGGAACATATTGCTACAGGGTGATGCCGTTTGGGTTAAAGAATGCCGGTGCTACATATATGAGGGCAATGACCACTATGTTTCATGATATGATACATCGAGAGATTGAAGTATATGTGGACGATGTCATCATTAAGTCCAAAAAGCAATGTGACCATGTCAAAGATTTAAGAAAGTTTTCTAGAGACTCCGAAGATATAATCTCAACCTCAATCCAGCAAAGTGTGCTTTCGAGGTACCATCAGGAAAGTTATTGGGATTCATAGTAAGCCGGCGTGGAATTGAATTGGATCCATCAAAGATAAAAGAAATCCAGAATTTGCCACCGCCGAGGAACAAGAAAGAAGTGATGAGTTTATTGGGTAGATTGAATTATATCAGCAGATTTATTGCTCAGTTAACATCGACTTGTGAGCCCATTTTCAAATTGTTGAAGAAAGATGCTGCGGTGAATTGGACTGATGAATGTCATGAAGCATTCCACAAAATTAAGGAATATCTGGCTAATCCTCCTGTATTGGTTTCTCAAAAACCGGGAAGACCATTAATCCTGTATCTGACTGTATTGGATAATTCTTTTGGCTGTGTACTGGGGCAGCATGATGAAACAGGGAAGAAAGAGAAAGCAATATGTTATCTTAGTAAGAAGTTTACATCTTACGAGGTAAAGTACTCTCAGTTTGAGAGAACATGTTGTGCTTTAACATGGGTTGCACAGAAATTGAAATATTACTTGTCGGCTTATACCACTTATTTGATATCTCGGTTGGATCCACTGAAGTATATATTCCAGAAGCCTATGCCCACAGGAAGGCTCGCTAAATGGCAAATTTTACTTACAGAGTTTGACATCATTTATGTAACTCGTACGACAATGAAGGCACATGCAGTTGCTGACCATTTGGCAAAAAATCCGGTTGATGATGAGTATGAACCATTAAAGACATATTTTCCTCACGAGGAGACTATGAACATTGAAGTAGTAGAGCAAGATGATAAGCCAGGCTGGAAATGTACTTTGATGGGGCCGTCAACAGTAAGGGGGTTGGAACTGGAGTAGTACTCATTTCAAAAACGGGTTAGCATTATCCTGTTACCGCTCAGCTTTTATTTTTCTATACTAATAACATGGCTGAGTATGAAGCATGCATATTAGGATTGAGAATGGTAATAGACATAGGTGTTCAAGAGATTTTGGTCATGGGTGACTCGAATCTCTTGATACATCAGATTCAAGGAGAATGGGAGACGAGGGATTTGAAACTGATACCTTATCGATAGGAACTGCATGAACTCTCTCAGAGATTTCAATCCAAATAGTTCAAGCACATCCCAAGAATGCACAACGAAGTAGCGGATGCTCTAGCCACATTATCCTCCATGTTGCACCATCCAAATAAAGCTTACATAGATCCATTACAGATACAAGTTCATGATCAAAATGCTTATTATTTCAACGTAGAAGAAGAACTTGATGGTGAACCGTGGTATCATGATATCAGAGAATATTTGAGGACATGAGTGTACCTTGAACATGCCATAGGGGACTAGAAAAGGGCTATAAGGCGATTAGCAAATGGATTTTTCCTCAGTCGGGGAGTCATATATAAAAGAACACTAGATTTGGGATTATTGAGATGTATAGACTGGCAAGCTGACACAATTATGGCTGAAGTACATGCAGGAGCTTGCGGACCTCATATGAGCGGATATATTTTAGCCAAAAAAATACTAAGAGAAGGATATTATTGGATCACCATGGAGCGTGATTGCATCAAATATCTGCGGAAATGCCATCAATGTCAGATACACGGAGATTTGATTCACTCCCCACCTTATGAGTTGCATACAATGTTAGCATCGTGGTCATTCATTACCTAGGGCATGGATGTCATCAGACCAATAGAGCCCACAACATCTAATGGGCACAGATTTATCTTGGTAGCAATTGATTATTTCACTAAATGGATGGAGGCGAAGACATTTAAGGTAGTGACAAAGAAGGCGGTAGTGGATTTCGTGCACACAAATATCATTTGTCGCTTTGGAATTCCTAAGGTGATTATCACAGACAATGGAGCAAATCTGAACAGTCACCTCATGGCAGAAGCATGTCAAAAGTTCAAAATCCTGCACCGTAACTCTACACCTTATAGGCCTAAAGTGAATGGAGCAATGGAGGCTGCGAATAAGAATATTAAGAAGATTCCCAGGAAGATGGTGGAAGAGTCAAGACAGTGGCATGAAAATATCCCATTTGCTCTCATGGGTTATCGTACAATTGTACGTACTTCAATCGACCAACACCTTACTCATTGGTGTATGGAACAGAGGCAGTCATACCAGCAGAAATTGAAATATAGTCTCTTCGGATCATAGCTGAGGCTGAAATTGATGATGATGAATGGGTAAAAGCTCGGCTAGAACAATTGAGCTTGATTGATGAGAAAAGGTTAGCGACCGTTTGCCACGGACAGTTATATCATCGGAGGATGGCCAGAGCATATAACAGGAAAGTATGTCCGCGGAAATTCGAAGTTGGACAGTTGGTGCTAAGACGTATTTTGCCTCACTAGGCCGAAGCCAAAGGAAAGTTTGCACCGAATTGTCAAGGGCCATTTATGGTGTTACGGGTATTGTCCAACGGAGCTTTATATTTAACAGATATTGAAGGAAAATGTGTAGAGACTGCTATCAACTCAGATGCAGTCAAGAGATATTATGTATGAATCATTTTTCATATGTACAATTGTATTTGTCATAATTTTGAAATTGAAATGATAAAGGCATTTTATTCTCTATCCAAACACTTTATCCATTGATACCCCTGTTGAGCCTTATTGCATTATTCTTTCATATCCCTCTCTTAGAATCAATTATGGATAAGAATGAAAAAAAAGAAAAAAAGAAAAAAGAGAATGAAGAAAAAATGAAAAAAAAAGAAAGAAAATGATGAAGAAAAAGAAAAAGAAAAGAAAAGAAAAGAAAAATGCATATAAAAGAGGAAAATTGGGAGAAGTCAAATCGCAACAACGGAGCGATCTTATGATCTGAACTACGTTTTGACTTGATCCCGAAAGGGTACGTAGGCTGCCTCACTGAGGTTCAGTCATGACAAAAATAAAATCCAAGATTCCCCAAATATCGAAACTGGGGCTGAAGTTATGTTTATGATTCCGAGAGTCATAAATATTTTTGAACCCTCGTATAAATTTTGAGCTTTTATACCTTTCTTTCTAAACCCATCCAGAAGAAACATTACAGACCAAAGAAAGACCTTCTGATTAATCTCAAGAAAATGATGATACAATAAGAATAAGGAGAAACATGGCATGGACAATACCCAGAGGTTTGAAAACAAAAATAAAGAAAAAATAAAAATGAGAGTCTTATTGGTGAAAACCATAACGGGCACCATAAGGTGAACGTGAGATGAGAGAAAATATAAATGAGAGAGTTTTATTGGTGAAAACCTTAACGGGCACCATAAGGAGGAAATGAGGAATATTTTGATGAAAGAAGAAAAAACAGCAAAAAATAAGAAGGGTTTGGGTCGAAGGAAAAGATGAAATCAAGACAGCTACGATTCGATTAGATAGACTGGGTCGGAATTTTAATATATGGCATGGTTAGAGGATTCAGCCGTCATACCCAGATAAGTTCTTTGTTTACTTCAAAATACCCTTACCTCTTCAAATTCATATTTTTCCATTTCATTGATCAAAACCAGTTGCCCATTGAAAGCTAACTACCAGCTTCTCATGTTAAGAGGCGTAATAACACCGGGTCAAAGGAAAAGAGAAAATAAAAACAAAATGGTAATTAAGGTCAATACAAAATAAAATAAAAGAAATAAAAAGGGGAAAAACAAATGAGAATTACAAGAGAAAGTTGAAGGAAATCTGGCAATGGACTGCAAAACAGGATGAAACAAGAAGAGGCAGACGATGGAAGCAGGGCCAACAAGAATGCCAGTTGCTAACCATCATTTTATAAATAATAAAGATTTCTCACTGATTTAGACAGGGACAAAAGATTCAAATTCTAACTAATCACTTTAAAGTGAATGTGACCAATGTGGGAAGAAAACATCAAAAAGAAAAAACAGCAATAAAAGGGGAAATCCGCATAAGAGGACTCACTCAAGTTATCAGGAAACCTACCCAAACAGCAAGGGAGGTATTGTCTTTTCAAAACTTACACCCCAGTTATCAAACTAAGGGAATTTTTTTCTGCATTTTCATTTCATGCATCAGGCGCCCACCTGGATAATGAGGGAATATTTTTTTGCATTTTCATTTCATGCATCAGTGGCCCACCAGGATAATGAGGGAATATTTTTCTGCATTTTCATTTCATGCATGAGGCGCCCACCTGGATAATGAAGGAATATTTTTCTGCATTTTCATTTCATGCAACAGGCGCCCACCTAGATAATGTGGGAATATTTTTCTGCATTTTTCATTTCATGCATCAGGCGCCCACCTGGATAATGAGGGAATATTTTTCTGCTTTAGGCGCCCACCTCGATAATGAGGAATTATTTTTTCTGCATTTTCATTTCATGCATCAGGCGCCCACCTGGATAATGAGGGAATATATTTCTGCATTTTCATTTCATGCATCAGGCGCCCACCTGGATAACGAGGGAATACTTTGCAGCATTTTAATTTCTTTTTAGGCGCCCACCTGTATAATAAGGGAATACTTTTCAGCATTTTAATTGTGAGCACGTGATTTTTTCCCTATATGAGAATTACTCCCAAAAATTCAAAATAAAAAGAGTTTTGTGTTGTTTGCAATATTTGTGGATTTTATGTTATTTTTCTTTTATTATTTATGTTTGTGTGTGCATGTTTACTTGTTAAATTAAGAAAATACCAGAAATATGGCATTTGCATTTAGGATTTGATTTCTACACTTTTTGTTTAATCAAGAAAATCGTTGTTGTATCAAAAATGAAAAATTCACAAAAAAATAATGTATTATTTTGCATTTTTACTGTTTATTGTCCAATTGTGTGATTTTATTTTATTTTTTGGTATTTAATTATGTGTGTTTAATTGATATAAGAGGTTAATTAATATTGGTAAGTTAATTTTGTTCTATAATTTAACTTAGCATTTTAAAATTTAGTTTGAAATAACTTAGGAAAATAAAATAAAAGAAAAGAAAAAAAATATATATGTGCGGTAGGCCTATATTTTGTTTCCTTCAATTTTGTTTAAAAGTGGTTGTTATATAAATGTGGCTAAGTGAAGGAAAGAGGGAAAGTGCCATTCTTGCAAAGCAATTCCGACCCAAAGACCTACCCGACTTCAGTAACACCCAAACGGCGCCGTTTAGATAAGTGGAATGATCCAGGCCATTGATCTCATAAGATCAAACGGCCAGGATTTATTTCTTACATAGGTATATAAGTCCCAAGCCATACCCCACCCCCTTTAGACCCCCCTTGACCGTCTCTAACCCTCAGAGACTGGTTCACCAACCTCCGCCGTCCCCCACCGTGCTCCACCCATCGAAAATTGCCTCACGACGGTTCCGGTGGGCCAAACCTCCCCAAATTTACACCAGTTCTTCCCCTCACTTCCCTCGCCTTGAATCCGTCCTTCGTTTTCCTCGAATCGTCTCCAATACCTTCGAATATTGAATCGATGTTTCGCCGGAAAACAAAAACACTTACTCCAACCGGTCCCAAACTGATACCATACACTCTCCCAACCTCCATCATAACCAAACCAGCCTTGGTTTGGCTCGAATCTCACCAGAAAACCCTAAGCCCCAAAGTGGCCGTAAGAAGCCTAAACATTAGAAGGGTTGAAATAGATCCAATTAATCAAGACTCCGGGGTCAAATAGACTTTATTCAAGGTATTCTCGGTTGAGAACACTCCGATTAAGGTCTATTCGACCTTAAGGTGGTCGAGTCCGAGTACAAGTTATGGTCAATTTTATCTGAGGTATTTTTCCTTCTGTCATTCTTCCTTTATTCGTGTAACGACCCGACCGGTTCTTTTAGAAAATTACGCCCCAATCCCTGATTTAACTGTTCCCCTAAGTTCATTTCTGCTATTGTGGGTTGCCGGGAGAGTCGGTTCCGAAAATTTGAGCATTTTGGGACACTTAGTCCCTAAATAAGAGCTTTGAAACTAGAAAATGGTCCGTAGCCGGAACAGTGTTAAAACGATCTCGGAACGGAAATCCGATGGTTCCATTAGCTCCGTTAGGTGATTTCGGGGTTAGGAGCGCGTTCGGAATGTATTTTGGAGGTCCGTAGCTCAATTAGGCTTGAAATGCCGAAGGTTGAAATTTTGGCGAATCCGAACGATAGGTGAGATTTTGATCCGGGGGTCGGAATGGAATTCCGACAATTTCTGTAGTTTCGTTATGTGATTTTGGATATGTCCGCAAATTTTCAGGTCATTCGGACGTCGTCTGGTCGGGTTTTAGATCGAATGTGCAATTCGGAAAGTTTTAAGAAATTTAGGCTTGAATTCGATGTGAATTATGGGTTTTGATGTTGTTAGACGTGTTTTGAGGATTTGAGAAAGTTCAAATAAGGTATTAAGATGTGTTGGTATGTTGGGATGAGGTCCCGGGGGCCTCGGGGTGTTTTCAGATGGTTAAACGGGAGAAATTGTGGAAACATTGCAGGTTGGGATCCTGCTTCTGTTGTTTCCGCTCCTGCGGAATTTTGGACGCAGGAGCGAGTCCGCCGAAGCGGACGAGGTGCGCAGGAGCGGCTGGTTACGCAGAAGCGGAAGTCATTCCGCTGAAGCGGCATCGCTGGTGCGAGCCAGTGATCGCAGAAGCGAAGGGGAAGAAAATGGGCATGGTCCGCAGAAGCGGACATTTGACCGCTTGGGCGAGACCGCAGAAGCGGACAATGGACCGCAGAAGCGGTCGATGATGCGCAGAGGCGGATGTGTCCGCAGAAGCATGACCGCTTAAGCGGCCCTTTGCTCGCAGAAGCGGAAATGGCCGGCTAGGCCTGGAACCGCCGAAGCGACCCTTTGGTCGCGGATACGGGTGCATAGGAGCGGAAAATATTCCGCAGGAAGCGAAAATCGCTGTAAGTAAGTGTATCAGAAGTTAGAAAAAATTTCAGAACATTTCACACATTTTGGGTCTCGGCTTTAGAGGCTATTTGGGCGATTTTGAAGAGAAATTCAAGGGAAATCATCAGGTAATCAACTATGGACTTAATCTATGATTAGTATTGGTAATATTATGCAATTATATCATGAAAATGGAGGAATTTGGGGTAATTTATGGAGGATTTAGCCCTAGGCTTGAACTCTAGGAAATCAAGGTTTTGAATGGCCAAATGGAGTCCGAATTTGGTAAAATTTATATGCTTAGACTCGTATTGAGACAAGGGTTCCGAATATACAACTTTCGTGATTTTTCGATAAGCGTACCGAAAGTCGGGTTTTGGCAACTTGTGGATTTTGGTGAATTTTGAGTTATTTTGATAGGGTAATGCCCAATTGGCCTATTTTGATGTGATTCTTTGATTTTTATCGGATACTACACTTGTGGAGGCCGACATTCGCGGCAAGAGGGTTATTTCTTAGCGGTTTTGTACCGGAATTGAGGTAAGTGGCTTGTCTAACTTCGTGTGGGGGACTTTCACCCCTAGGATATTATTGTGATACTTTAAATGCCTTGTACGCGAGGTGACGGGCGTGTACATGCGCTGGTTGTTGAACACATACTTTACTCAAAATGTTCAATGAGTGATATTACTGTTTTTAGCTGAGAAATTCGATATTCCTACCCGGTAGTAGTTAGAAAAGCATGATTAGATAGAATCTAACTGTCTAGTTGCTTAATTGACTTACTTGAGTTTTCTTAGTAATCGCTGGCGCCGTTCATCGGCGAAGTTATCATTAGGCATATTATACTTCTCTCTGTGTATTCCTTTACTTGTTGTGGTTATGGACTACGGGTTCGATTCCCGAGATCCTGAGATTATTGAAATGTGGACTACGGGTTCGATTCCCGAGATCCCGAGATTATTGAAATGTGGACTACGGGTTCGATTCCCGAGATCCCGAGATTATTGAAATGTGGACTACGGGTTCGATTCCCGGAGATCCTGAGATTATTGAAATGTGGACTACGGGTTCGATTCCCGAGATCCCGAGATTATTGAAATGTGGACTACGGGTTCGATTCCCGAGATCCCGAGATTATTGAAATGTGGACTACGGGTTCGATTCCCGAGATCCCGAGATTATTGAAATGTGGACTACGGGTTCGATTCCCGAGATCCCGAGATTATTGAAATGTGGACTACGGGTTCGATTCCCGAGATCCCGAGATTATTGAAATGTGGACTACGGGTTCGATTCCCGAGATCCCGAGATTATTGAAATGTAGACTATGAGTTCGATTCCCGAGATCCCGAGATTATTGAAATGTGGACTACGGGTTCGATTCCCGAGATCCTGAGTTATTGGTAGGGACTGCGGGTTCGATTCCCGGAGATCCTGAGTTATTGAGATATTATTGAGACATGGGCCGCGGGTTCGATTCCCGGAGACCCAGAGGTACTGAGAATGGGACTGTGGGTTCAATTCCCACAGATCCTGGATTCGTTTATTGAGTTGGTTATTTGTTATTAGCTTGATTGTAGACAGTTTCAATAAACATCATAATGTTGTTATTTCGGAAATTATTGTTATTATCTGTTAAACTGTTTATTTTGTTATCATCATATTATTATTGTTTCTCAGTAGGGCCCCGACCTTCCTCGTCACTACTCCATCGAGGTTAGGCTTGGCACTTACTGAGTACCGCCGTGGTGTACTCATGCTACTCTTCTGTACACTTTTGTTGTGCAGATCCAGGTACATCAGAGCAGGCTCGTACTAGGTGATTCTGCAGCTTTCTGGAAGACTTCGAGGTATGATCTGCTTGGTCCGCGGATCCGGAGGCTTCCCTTCTATTCTAGTATTACTAGTTGACATTTTTCTTCATTTCGTTGTTAGATACTCTTTACACATAGAGCCACAGTTGTATTTCCCTTTAGTCTATGTTACCGTGGGGTTCCGGATCTTGGTAGTGTTTATTTATTGTGTGACGGATGTATGTGCCAAGTGGCACGGATTACATATCTTTTATGTTATTTTCCGTTGTTTCTTATTTAAGTAATTATAATTTATAGATTCCGCAATGTGTTAGGCTTACCTAGTCGTGGGGACTGGGTGCCATCACGACATGTTCACAATTGGTGAACTAGGGTCGTGACAAGTTGGTATTAGAGCCAGGTTCATAGGAGTCACGGGACGCAGACCGGTTACTTAGAGTCTCGCTGATCGATACGGAGACGTCTGTATTTATCTACGAGGGGCTATGTAACGGTTTAGGAAACTCTTCATTTCTTTTGGATTCCTTGTCGTGCGACATTTTTGGCATCAAAAATTTAAACTACTGCTTTCTATTCTCTCACAGATGGTGAGGACACGAGCTAACCGCGATGATCAGGTACCCGCGCCCCCTGTTGCTGCCGTTAGAGGCCGGGGCCGAGGTAGAGGACGAGGACGCGCCCGAGGTGCAGCCACAGCACCATCGCGCGCTGCCGCTGAGGTGCCACCGGTAGACCAGGTTGGAGCGCAGGCACCTGGTACACCAACTACAGCTGCTACTACTCCAGCACTACAGGAGACCCTCGCCCAGTTCATGAGTATGTATACCACTTTAGCTCAGGCAGGACTGCTTTCTCTCGTCACAGCTACATCTCAGGCCGGGGGAGGGGCCCAGACTCCCACAGTCGTTACACCGGAGCAGCGTGTGCCAGTGGGACAGGTTCCGGATGTTTTGGTTATGCCTCCTGCCGCCCCAGCACAGCCCGGAGGTGGACCAGCTGCCTCTGAGGACGAGCAGCGTAGATTGGAGAGGTTCAAGAAATATGACCCTCCAGTGTTTAGTGGTTTGGCTTTAGATGATGCATTGGGTTTTCTAGAGGAGTGTCATCGTATTCTTCGTACTATGGGGATTGTGGAGACCAGCGGGGTTTCCTTCACTACTTTTCAATTTCGTGGGGCCGCTTATGATTGGTGGCGCACGTATGAGTTGGATAGTCCAGAGGAGTCTGCCTCATTGACTTGGACGCAGTTTTCAGATCTGTTTTTGAGGGAGTTTGTTCCACAGAGCCTTAGGGATTCTTGGCGCTCGGAGTTTGAGCGGTTGCGACAGGGCTCCATGTCAGTATCAGAGTATGCTATGAGTTTCACCCGCCTAGCCAGGCACGCACCGGCTTTGGTAGCCAAGGTTCGGGAGCGAGTGCGGAGATTTATTGAGGGCCTTGTTCCGCCTATCCGATCCAGCATGGCCAGAGAGCTTGAGACAGATATATCTTATCAGCAGGCAAGTTAGCATTGCCAAGAGGATCGAGAGTATGCTCCCTAGAGAGCAGAGGGAGAGAGAGGCCAAGAGGTCTCGTGAGTCGGGCCATTTCTATGGTGCCCGCACTTCATCAGCCGGTCGTTTTGGCAGGGGTTATTCCGGTCGACCAGTTCACTCGGCATTGCCCGCAGCCGGTAGTACTCCAGGCCTTCCAGCATCTCAGGAGCCTTATTATGCTCCCCCAGTTTCCAGTGCACCTCCTGCGCGGGGTCCTTCCAGGGGTCAGACTAGTGGGGGTGAGGCCGGTCGATCTCAGCCACCGCGTCCTCCCAAAGCTTGTTTTGAGTGTGGGGATACTCGCTATCTGGTTAGGGAGTGCCCCAGGCGCAGGAGAGGAGCCCCTCATCAGTCATCACAGCATTCGCGTGGTTCTCAGGGCCAGCAGGCTATCATTCCAGCCCCAGCTGCCACTCCACCCGCCCAGTCATCCAGGGGCGGGGGTCAGGGTTCCAGAGGCCGCCCTCGAGAGGGGGGACAGGCCAGATTCTATGCTATTCCTGATCGCGCTGCGGCTGTTGCATCTGACTCTATTATCACAGGTATTATTATGGTTAGTCACAGGGAGGCATCGGTTCTATTCGACCCTGGTTCCACTTTTTCATATGTGTCTTCTTACTTTGCTTCTCATATGGGTGTGCCTCGGGATTCTTTGAGTGCCCCCATTTATGTTTCCACTCCGGTGGGTGATTCTTTGGTTGTGGACCGCGTATATCGGTCGTGTTTGATTACCATTTGTGATTTTGAGACCAGAGCGGATCTATTGCTGCTTAGGATGGTCGATTTTGATATTATTCTGGGCATGGACTGGTTGTCGCCCCATTATGCTATTCTTGATTGTCACGCCAAGACCGTGACGCCGGCTATGCCAGGCATTCCACGTATTGAGTGGAGTGGTACTCTAGATCACACCCCTAGCCGTGTTATTTCTTTTCTCAGAGCTCAGCGTATGGTTGAGAAGGGGTGTGCTGCTTATATAGCCTATGTGCGGGACGTCAGTATTGACACTCCGTCTATTGATTCTGTTCATGTGGTACGTGACTTTGCTGATGTATTTCTAGCCGATCTTCCGGGCATGCCGCCCGACAGAGATATTGACTTTGCTATTGACTTGTTGCCGGGCACTCAGCCCATTTCTATTCCACCGTACCGTATGGCTCCTCCTGAGCTGAAGGAGTTGAAGGATCGGTTACAGGAGTTATTGGGCAAGGGTTTTATTCGACCCAGTGTTTCGCCTTGGGGTGCTCCTGTATTGTTTGTGAAGAAAAAGGACGGTTCTATGCGTATGTGTATTGACTATCGTCAGCTGAATAAGGTTACAATGAAGAACCGGTATCCTTTGCCCCGTATTGATGATTTATTTGACCAGTTACAGGGCGCACATGTGTTTTCTAAGATTGATTTGCGCTCCGGGTATCACCAGCTGAAGATTCGGGAGCCAGATATCCCGAAGACTGCCTTCAGGACCCGGTATGGTCACTATGAGTTCCTCGTGATGTCTTTTGGGTTGACTAATGCCCCGGCAGCATTTATGCATTTGATGCACAGTGTGTTCAGGCCTTATCTGGACTCGTTCGTGATTGTCTTCATTGATGATATTCTAGTATATTCTCGGAGCCGGGAAGAGCACGAGCAGCATTTGAGGATAGTGCTTCAGATTCTGAGGGAGAAGCAGCTTTATGCCAAGTTCTCTAAATGTGAATTCTGGTTGAGTTCGGTGGCATTTTTGGGCCACGTGGTGTCGAGTGATGGTATTCGAGTAGATCCGAGGAAGGTGGAGGCCGTGCAGAGTTGGCCCAGAACCCTCCTCCGCTACTGAGATTCGCAGTTTCCTTGGTTTGGCGGGCTACTACCGTCGTTTCGTAGAGGGGTTCTCTTCGATTGCAGCACCTATGACTAGATTGACCCAAAAGGGTGCCCCTTTTCGGTGGACAGACGAGTGTGAGGCGAGCTTTCAGAAGCTCAAGACAGCTTTGACTTCGGCCCCTATATTGATGTTGCCTACAGGTACGGGGTCCTATACCGTATATTGTGATGCCTCACGAGTTGGACTCGGTGCGGTATTGATGCGGGACGGTAGGGTGATTGCCTACGCGTCGAGACAGCTGAAGGTGCATGAGAAGAATTACCATGTTCATGATTTGGAGCTAGCTGCCATTGTTCACGCCTTGAAAATTTGGCGTCATTATTTATATGGGGTTCCTTCTGAGATCTACACTGATCACCGGAGCTTGCAGCACTTGCTTAAGCAGAAGGACCTGAATATGCGTCAGAGGAGATGGTTGGAACTACTGAAGGACTATGATATTACTATTCTCTATCATCCGGGCAAGGCTAATGTGGTTGCTGATGCCTTGAGTCGTCGGGCAGAGAGTTTGGGGAGTTTGGCATATCTGCCAGCTTCGGAGAGGCCTATGGCGATGGATGTTCAGGCTTTGGCCAGGCAGTTGGTTAGACTGGATCTTTCGGAGCCCGGCCGGGTTCTAGCTTGTGTGGTTTCTCGGTCTTCTCTATTTGACCGCATCAAGGAGCGTCAGTTCGACGACCCTCATTTGCTTGTCCTTCAGGATAGAGTTCGGCGTGGTGATGCTCGAGATGTTACCATCGGGGATGATGGAGTTATGAGGATGCGGGGGCGTATCTGTGTGCCCAATGTAGATGATCTTCGAGAGCTGATTCTAGCAGAGGCCCATAGTTCGCGGTATTCCATCCATCCGGGTGCCGCGAAGATGTATCAGGACTTGAAACAACATTACTGGTGGAGGCGGATGAAGAGGGATGTAGTTGATTATGTTTCTAGATGCCTCAACTGCCAGCAGGTGAAGTATGAGCATCAACGCCCGGGTGGATTGATGCAGCGGATTGAGATTCCAGAGTGGAAATGGGAGCGCATCACCATGGACTTTGTATCTGGGCTTCCACGGACTGTTAGGAAGTTTGATTCTATTTGGGTTATTGTGGATAGGCTGACCAAGTCCGCCCATTTTATACCGGTGAGCACTACTTATTCATCGGAGCGACCGGCGGAGATCTATATCAAGGAGATAGTTCGGCTGCATGGTATTCCAGTTTCCATCATTTCAGATAGAGGCACTCAGTTCACTTCACGGTTCTGGAGAGCTGTACAGCAGGAGTTAGGTACTCGGGTGGAGCTGAGCACAGCATTTCACCCCCAGACTGATGGGCAGTCCGAGCGCACTATTCGGATTTTGGAGGATATGCTCCGTGCGTGCGTGATTGAGTTTGGAGGTTCATGGGATCACTTCTTGCCACTGGCGGAGTTTGCTTATAACAACAGCTACCAGTCTAGTATTCGGATGGCACCGTACGAGGCCCTATATGGTAGGAGGTGCAGGTCTCCCGTGGGTTGGTTTGAGCCGGGCGAGGCCAGGTTACTAGGTACTGATATGGTTCAGGATGCAATGGACAAGGTCAAGGTGATCCAGGACAGACTTCGTGTAGCCCAGTCTAGAGAGAAGAGTTATGCGGACAAGAAGGTTCGCGATATGGCTTTTATGGTTGGCGAGCGGGTTCTGCTTCGAGTCTCGCCCATGAAGGGCGTTATGAGGTTTGGGAAGAAAGGGAAGCTGAGTCCCAGATTTATTGGCCCTTTTGAGATTTTGAGGCGTGTTGGGGAGGTTGCTTATGAGTTGGCCTTACCTCCCGGCCTAGCCGGAGTTCACCCCGTATTTCATGTCTCCATGCTCCGGAGATACCATGGTGACCCGTCGCACGTGTTGGATTTCACATCCGTTCAGCTAGACAAGGATCTGTCTTATGTTGAGGAGCCAGTAGCCATTCTAGACAGGCAAGTCAGAAAGCTAAGGTCAAAGAACATCGTTTCGGTAAAGGTTCAGTGGCGGGGCCAGCCGGTCGAGGAGGCGACTTGGGAGACCGAACAGGATATGCGCAGCCGGTACCCTCATCTTTTCACTACTCCAGGTATGTTTTCTATGCTCGTTCGAGGACGAACGAATCTTTAAGTGTGGGAAGATGTAACGACCCGACCGGTCGTTTTAGAAAATTACGCCCCAATCCCCAATTTAACTGTTCCCCTAAGTTCATTTCTGCTATTGTGGGTTGCCGGGAGAGTCGGTTCCGAAAATTTGAGCATTTTGGGACACTTAGTCCCTAAATAAGAGCTTTGAAACTAGAAAACGGTCCGTAGCTGGAAAAGTGTTAAAACGATCTCGGAACGGAAATCCGATGGTTCCATTAGCTCCGTTAGGTGATTTCGGGGTTAGGAGCGCGTTCGGAATGTATTTTGGAGGTCCGTAGCTCAATTAGGCTTGAAATGCCGAAGGTTGAAATTTTGGCGAATCCGAACGAT
Source organism: Nicotiana noctiflora (assembly GCA_032618575.1). NCBI lineage: Eukaryota > Viridiplantae > Streptophyta > Magnoliopsida > Solanales > Solanaceae > Nicotiana > Nicotiana noctiflora. The sequence continues at coordinate 66,665 of JASVEL010010873.1, read as the reverse complement.
AGGTGAGATTTTGATCCGGGGTCGGAATGGAATTCCGACAATTTCTGTAGTTTCGTTATGTGATTTTGGATATGTCCGCAAATTTTCAGGTCATTCGGACGTCGTTTGGTCGGGTTTTAGATCGAATGTGCAATTCGGAAAGTTTTAAGAAATTTAGGCTTTAATTCGATGTGAATTATGGGTTTTGATGTTGTTAGACGTGTTTTGAGGATTTGAGCGAGTTCGAATAAGGTATTAAGATGTGTTGGTATGTTGGGATGAGGTCCCGGGGGCCTCGGGGTGTTTTCGGATGGTTAAACGGGAGAAATTGTGGAAAAATTGCAGGTTGGAATCCTGCTTCTGTTGTTTACGCTCTTGCGGAATTTTGGACGCAGGAGCGTGTCCGCAGAAGCGGACGAGGTGCGCAGGAGCGGCTGGTTACGCAGAAGCGGAAGTCATTCCTCTGAAGCGGCATCGCTGGTGCGAGCCAGTGACCGCAGAAGCGAAGGGGAGAAAAGGGGGCATGTTCCGCAGAAGCGAACATTTGACCGCTTGGGCGAGACCGCAGAAGCGGACAATGGTTCGCAGAGGCGGATGTTTCCGCAGAAGCGGAAGCTTCTTCGTAGAAGCGGGCCCGCTTAAGCGGCCCTTCGATCGCAGAAGCGGAAATGGCCGGCTAGGCCTGGAACCGCTGAAGCGACCCTTTGGTCGCGGATACGGGTGCATAGGAGCGAAAAATATTCCGCAGAAGCGAAAATCGCTGTAAGTAAGTGTATCAGAAGTTAGAAAAAATTTCAGAACATTTCACACATTTTGGGTCTCGGCTTTAGAGGCGATTTGGGCGATTTTGAAGAGAAATTCAAGGGAAATCATCAGGTAATCAACTATGGACTTAATCTATGATTAGTATTGGTAATATTATGCAATTATATCATGAAAATGGAGGAATTTGGGGTAATTTATGGAGGATTTAGCCCTAGGCTTGAACTCTAGGAAATCAAGGTTTTGAATGGCCAAATGGAGTCCGAATTTGGTAAAATTTATATGCTTAGACTCGTATTGAGACAAGGGTTCCGAATATACAACTTTCGTGATTTTTTGATAAGCGTACCGAACGTCGGGTTTTGGCAACTTGTGGATTTTGGTGAATTTTGAGTTATTTTGATTGGGTAATGCCCAATTGGCCTATTTTGATGTGATTCTATTGATTTTTATCGGATACTACACTTGTGGAGGCCGACATTCGCGGCAAGAGGGTTATTTCTTAGCGGTTTTGTACCGGAATTGAGGTAAGTGGCTTGTCTAACTTCGTGTGGGGGACTTTCACCCCTAGGATATTATTGTGATACTTTAAATGCCTTGTACGCGAGGTGACGGGCGTGTACATGCGCTGGTTGTTGAACACATACTTTACTCAAAATGTTCAATGAGTGATATTACTGTTTTTAGCTGAGAAATTCGATATTCCTACCCGGTAGTAGTTAGAAAAGCATGATTAGATAGAATCTAACTGTCTAGTTGCTTAATTGACTTACTTGAGTTTTCTTAGTAATCGCTGGCGCCGTTCATCGGCGAAGTTATCATTAGGCATATTATACTTCTCTCTGTGTATTCCATTACTTGTTGTGGTTATGGACTACGGGTTCGATTCCCGAGATCCTGAGATTATTGAAATGTGGACTACGGGTTCGATTCCCGAGATCCTGAGATTATTGAAATGTGGACTACGGGTTCGATTCCCGAGATCCTGAGATTATTGAAATGTGGACTACGGGTTCGATTCCCGAGATCCTGAGATTATTGAAATGTGGACTACGGGTTCGATTCCCGAGATCCCGAGATTATTGAAATGTGGACTACGGGTTCGATTCCCGAGATCCCGAGATTATTGAAATGTGGACTACGGGTTTGATTCCCGAGATCCCGAGATTATTGAAATGTGGACTACGGGTTCGATTCCCGAGATCTTGAGATTATTGAAATGTGGACTACGGGTTCGATTCCCGAGATCCTGAGATTATTGAAATGTGGACTACGGGTTCGATTCCCGAGATCCTGAGATTATTGAAATGTGGACTACGGGTTCGATTCCCGAGATCCTGAGATTATTGAAATGTGGACTACGGGTTCGATTCCCGAGATCCTGAGTTATTGGTAGGGACTGCGGGTTCGATTCCCGGAGATCCTGAGTTATTGAGATATTATTGAGACATGGGCTGCGGGTTCGATTCCCGGAGACCAGAGGTACTGAGAATGGGACCGTGGGTTCAATTCCCACAGATCCTGGATTCGTTTATTGAGTTGGTTATTTGTTATTAGCTTGATTGTAGACAGTTTCAGTAAACATCGTAATGTTGTTATTTCGGAAATTATTGTTATTATCTGTTAAACTGTTTATTTTGTTATCATTATATTATTATTGTTTCTCAGTAGGGCCCTGACCTTCCTCGTCACTACTCCATCGAGGTTAGGCTTGGCACTTACCGAGTACCGCCGTGGTGTACTCATGCTACTCTTCTGCACACTTTTGTTGTGCAGATCCAGGTACATCAGAGCAGGCTCGTACTAGGTGATTCTGCAGCTTTCTGGAAGACTTCGAGGTATGATCTGCTTGGTCCGCGGATCCGGAGGCTTCCCTTCTATTCTAGTATTACTAGTTGACATTTTTCTTCATTTCGTTGTTAGATACTCTTTACACATAGAGCCACAGTTGTATTTCTCTTTTAGTCTGTGTTACCGTGGGGTTACGGATCTTGGTAGTGTTTATTTATTGTGTGACGGATGTATGTGCCAAGTGGCACGGATTACATATCTTTTATGTTATTTTCCGCTGTTTCTTATTTAAGTAATTATAATTTATACATTCCGCAACGTGTTAGGCTTACCTAGTCGTGGGGACTGGGTGCCATCACGACATGTTCACAATTGGTGAACTAGGGTCGTGACAATTCGATTTTAGTTGTTTGTTTGGTAGTATTTTATCCAGTTTTGTTTCAATTTTTCTTTATTCTCTTCATCTTCTTTTCTTTCTGTTTTCTTCATAATGAGTTAGAATTGTTTGTCGTGTTGAAATGAATTCATTAGGCATTCTGCATGGTTTCAAATTCAGTTAAGAATAGGTGTCGTCTCATTGGCTTCAACATGTTACCTCAGTAGTTGATTAGTTTTGATGTTTGATAGTTGTGGAAATAGATTAGTTGCCAATGTTCTATGATTTGTCTTGTGAGCTTTAAACTAATGAATTCGTTTAAATCAATAATGGGGAGGGATGATTCTGTCAAACACTGGTAGTGATAAGTCACATGGGCATCATGTTAAAAAGTTAAGATTGGAATGTATTAGAATATAGAAGACCCATACCCAATTGAATTAACAAATAAAAAAAAAGGATTGTTTGGTTGGCCTAGTGCCTTTGATAGCTGGAAAGTTAGCTCACATGGGGGACAATTCAGAAAAGTTGAAACACATAGGTGTAAAGAAAATGGGAGGGAATAACATAGCTGGTTGGTTTAAAATAATGAAAAAGGGGATGTAAGGTTGGTTTTTCTTGGTCTATAAAAGGGACTGAATACACTGAAGAGAGGGGACACACAATTCTGAAAAACAAAGAGGGAGACATACATCCTATTACATACTACCGGATTTTCAGTTCAGGAATTTGAGAAAAAACAGGGAGATTCTTATACTTAAGAGCAGAAACATACTCTTGAAAGGATATACACACAAATAGAGAATAACAAAGAAATCTCTAAGAGTGAATATTGAAAGTGAAGTCATTTGAGAAGCAATTGTGTTTCACTTTGAGTCTGAAAGTTCCTTTCCTTAGAGTGTTTAAAACCAGAGAGTATTGTCATTTTGCTGTTGGTTTCTTCTGTTGCGGTTTGCGATTGCATTTGGTATTTCCGGATTAATATTGGTATTCTTGGGAATTTGGTGCTGTCTTGAAACTATTTTGTTGCTGTTGTTGGTTCTACTGCTGCCTACTGACTTTCCTCTCCTTTTGGTTTTATATACCAGGTACCATTTCTGAATTCACTTTGATGTAATTGTGAATTGGAGTTGAAATAGAGATGTTTTCATCAGATCCATATGTTGAAATGCATTCTGTTAGCTGTAACTGGCAGTTAACTAGTTTTTGTAGCTATTTGATTAACCTTTATTGATATTACATGAACAACAAGTATATAGACCATATAATTAAGACTATTGTTAATGATTTGAACTGTCTGGACTACTAATTCAAATTGGATTGTTAAACTCATTAGATTTTTTTTGCTTCTGATTCTATAAGCTTCATTTATTTAGTAAGGTTGACTCGACCTAGTGTAGAATTCATGATGTATTTCATGCATAGGTATGCGAAAATCAGAAGCTCAAAGGCGGATGATTAGTTTAGAAATTGGAAGCTAAATGTTCATCATTGTATGAATTCACAAGTGTTCAGGTATAACTAATGATATGTTTTAATTGAATTAATTGAATACAACTAGATTGTGTAATTCTTCAGATTTGATTCTAGGTTGATAATAACAATAACGAATCGCCTTTGTCAGTAGAGTAATACTAATTCACTAGGATCATTAGTATCACCATAGTTTAAATATTTCACTAGTAAAGGTGCTAATTGGAGACTTGTGCGGTTAACTCAAATATGTTTAACGAGTTTTACCTATATTTGCAAAGTTCATTAATAAGCCCTTTAAACTAGTGGTTGGGTTTTGCTTTGGACCCAAGTCCTTCTCAAATAATTCTACACAAATTCAATTTTGTCTGACCTTGAGTCATGTAAGTAATTAGGATTTCTCTTCATTTTAGACACAAATAGCTAGAAAACCATAGCCGCTTTAGGATCTCATTTACTTAAAATATGAGACGAGCCTCGCCCAATTAAGAGCACAAATTGTGTGCCCCTCATGACTGTAACTAAAATACTTAGATTGCAGGACATGCCGTTTAGTGAATTTTCACGGCATTCTAAAAATAATAACACGTTAGATTCTTTAGGTGCGTAGTTGATAATTTCACTTTCTTAAATTCGGATGCACATTTATGTGACCCAAATCCAAATCTCAATGCGGTCGAAATGTGTTGATAATCACGGGTACATTGACTGTGACGTGATTTAAGATGCATTTTCACAATGTTGCAATTTTATTTTATTATTATTAAAATAATGAATAATAATATTAAAAGCGGTTAAAAGTTAAAAGTTGCACATAAGTTAAAGCATGTTGTAAAATTAGATAATTTAGCCAAATATAACAATTGAGCGACCGTGCTAGAACCACGAAACTCGGGAATGCCTAACACCTTCTCCCGGGTTAACAGAATTCCTTATTTGGATTTCTGGTTCGCGGACTATTAAACAGGGTCATTCTTTTCCTCGATTCGGGATTTAACCGGTGACTTGGGACACCATAAATCTCCCAAGTGGCGACTCTGAATTAATTAAATAATCCCATCTCGATTGTCCTTTAATTGGAAAAACTCATTCGCGCCCTCGCGAGCAACGCCAAAAGGTGGTGTGACAGCTCTGGCGATTCTGCCGGGGTCCAGAAAACCCAGAACCACTAGTTCAGGGTTAGAAATTCGAGCTTATGATAAATTGTTGTATTTTTGCTTATTATCTGATTATTTCATATTATATGTGCTTAATGTGCAAAATGATGCTTATTATCGCTTTTGATATTATTTGACTGTACATATAAATTGTGCCGAACCTTTTCCCTTCTTACCTCTAGGGATGTGCTTACTGGTTGAGACTCCCCATTCTGTTAGTGTCATACCTAGAAATGAGGAAAGGGCTCGGACAAGTTACAAAGCCGGACGATCTCGCGGGTCCCCGGTACGTATCCCCCTCCCCGGCTCGAGTTGTCCACTCAGGTAAGCCAGTTCTAGAACAATAAACCAAGATTTTAAACCTAGAAAAACTCCTGCCAGATCCTTAATAGGATGCTTGTTTGCACAGGGTAAGATATAACTATTTAAAGTTCCGAATTTCAAGCTTAAATGAATTTCATAATTGGCTTTATTTTATCTAATATTTTACATATTGAGCCCAAATGTGCTAAATGTTGCTTTATTGCTTCGATATTCTGTGAACTGTATGTATAAACTGTGCCGAAACCTTTCTCTTCTCACCTCCGGGGATGTGCTTACTGGTTGAGACTCCCTATTCTGTTAGTGTCTTACCCTAAAATAAGAAAGAGGGTCGGAAAGTTTCTAAGCCGGCTGGCCTTTTGGTTCCCGGAAAGGAGCTCCTTCCTCGACTCGAGTTGTCTGCTCGAGTACACGGTCTTGAACAAATACCCAGGTTTTTAACATAGTATAACAAAACTTCATACCGAATCCCTAGTAGGAACGCTTATTTGCATCATGTTGCATTTGACTTAGGGGACTCAACACAGGGGTTGGGTCCATCTAGGACAGGTGACCTGAAATGAAAAGACCATCCTGCTGCATCTTGTTTGTTTTACGCATTTATTTGGTTCAGATTTGCAGGCTGACCGATTTTTAAATATTGAGGAAAATGAAAAAAAAAACACATTAGTTTCAAAATAGTTTGTTCTTTTTTTTACTTAAAAAGAAAAAAAATGTTTTCTTTTAAATAAAAAAAATGTGTGATTAAAAAAAAATATAGTTTACTTGTTTTTCAATAAAAAAAATAGTTTGTTTCATTTACAGATGTAGTTTACTTTTATTTAACCGAACTACGCTGGTTTGATTCTCACGTGGTGTGAGATACGTAGGCAACCTTTATCGGGTCCAATCTCCCTTTTGCAAAAATAGCAAAAAAATGACGAAATTAATTTTTCGTCGTAAATAAGTCGGTGATGCCGTTTTCAAAAAAAAAACAGCCGAATGTTACCGAAAGGGACGCCAGAAGGCTGATTTTGTATAAACAACCACCTTTGGGTCAATTTTTTAGATTTTGATCGATTGACCCACACAGCCCTAAAATCTTCGTCCATGAAGTGTTGAAAGGCCGTGTTTTCAAAAACTAGTTTTTTGTATTATTATTTGGAATAAAAAAAACAAGAAAAGAGTCCGTGATCAAATGAATGTCGTTTGCATTTTTGGTCAGAATAAGCCAAACCAGCTTCGGTAGTGTTTTAAACCGTTCTCGCCGAGATAGCCTTGGAGTATCTTTCAGTTGTCGAAAGGCTATTGTCGTAGAAGAACAGATAAGTTTGTAAAGTGTCATAAAATAATCTTTCCCGGCCTCAAAATTCAAGTGAAATTGAGAAGGGGCCACGTTTGCAGAAATAACCATCTGGTTGAAATTGGCAAAAAGGGAAAGAATATGCCAGTTTGTTTTTTTTCTAAAAAAAAAATTCATATTTCTTTTGAATAGAGCATACGGTGTCCGATTTTCAAGTATGTAAATTCTGTTGGCAAAGTTTGTTAATAGGGTCAGTTTCTAAAACTTTGTAGTCTAGTTTGTTTTATCTTTAAAAATTAAAAAAAAGGTGTGTTTTATTGTTATTGACCTTTCATTGACGCGAATTACGCACGGTCTGATTCATGCAGTGTCATGTTACGTAGGCAATCTCCATAAGATTCGACCACAACTAAAAAGAAAAAAAGTAATAAATAAATAAAAGATATAAAGGCATGATAGAAATGGTCAAACTGCCTAGGTACATTGCAATGGCAATATGTGTTAAAACTCTAATGCTGACAAGTTTGTTGTTTATTCAGAAGATTTCAAACAGTTAGTTCGTTAGGACGTTCTGGCAGATTACCATTACCACATGAGATCCAAAGGGCCCATTCCGAAAAACATGTTTAGTTCGGACATAAGCATCGAAGAGGAGAAAATGGAAATGCAAATAATGAAGGAGGAAGTAGACATATTAAGGCGACAAATAGCGGAAATGCACATAGCCTGGACCAAAGGACAACCATTACCATTACTTCCTAATGCTCCTACTCTCCCACCAGTTCAGACTCCAGAACATCCTCCCACTGGTCCGTCGACAAGTTTCCCAAGTCACCACTACTACCAGGGAAGAAATCCCTATGAACCCCAAGTTCCACCACCCAATCAAAACCCTCCTCCACCAAGTGCTCCCGTCTTTATGGCACCTCCTCCAGCCCCATTGCACAGGTCGTCTAATGAGCTGTTGTTTCAGGGTCATGATACACAATATTACCCCCCTGAACTCACATTCAAAGCACCTGAGCCGCATACCTATAATCTCAACTTGGAGGACCCGGCGGAAATTGAAAGGCCGGCTAAGAGCCAAGAGCAAGACGAAATGATGCAGAAATTTAAAAGCCTGGAGCAATCCTTCAGGAACATGCATGGGTTAGGAAACCAGGTCAGCGCAGCCTACAAGGATCTATGCCCTTGCCCTGACGTCCAATTACCGGTAGGATTCAAGATGCCCAAGTTCGATTTATATGAAGGGCATGGCGATCCTATGGCTCATCTGCGAGGATTTTGCAGCAAGATGAGGGGAGCGGGCGGAAACAATGAGCTACTGATAGCTTATTTTGGACAGAATTTGAGCGGGTCTGCCTTAGAATGGTACACAAGGTAGGATCCAAATAGATGGTATACTTGGGATGATTTGGCGCAAGCTTTCGCCGGACACTTCCAATACAACCTTGAGATAGTCCCAGACCGTCTCACAATACTAAAGCTTGAGAAGAAACTCGGGGAGAGCTTCTGGGAATTTGGATTTCGATGGAGAGAACAGGCAGCAAGAGTTGATCCTCCTATGAGAGAAGGGGAAATGGTGGATTACTTTCTGCAAACTCTGGAGCCAACTTACTTTGGTCACCTGGTGACATTGTTGGCAAATGTTTCAACGAAGTGGTCAAAATGGGCGGTATGATAGAAGAGGGACTTAAGTCCAATAAGATCTTGAGCTATTCCACGTTAAAAGCAACAACTCATGCTATTCAGAATGGCACAAGGGTTGCACTCGGGAAAAAGAGAAGAGAAGAAGTTGCAACGGTAGAGGAAGGTACTTGGTCCAGATCAAAAGGTCATTCACCTCATTACCAAGCTAGACCCTACCACCAAAATCACCCTAATCACCCTCCACAAAACACATATCCACCACCAAGGGCTTACAATAACCCTCCAGGACCAGGTTTCCGAGGGAATCATACCTTCAGAAATGAAAGGGCACAGAGAACATTCACTGAGTTGGGAGAAACCTATACTGCTTTGTTCCGCAAATTAAAGCAGGTAGGCTTGCTAAGTCCTATTGAGCCAAGATTGCTAAACCCCCTACCCCAAAATATGGATCGCTCAGTAAGCTATGAGTATTGTTCAGGGGCTCTTGGACATGATACCGAGAAGTGTTGGAAATTGAAACATGTAGTGCAAAATCTTATTGACACCAATAAGATCGAGGTTCAGACACCAGAGGCACCCAACATCAATCAGAATCCATTGCCAGTTCACCCTTAGACCCACATGATCAAATTGATACACAAGGGAAGGCAAAATTAAGAAGCCCAATCAGTATTCCAAAGCAAAACCAATCAGCAAAAGTTGGTATATAAGAAGTCATGCTTGGTAATCAGGAGGAGTTTCGGTAGTTTGTTTTAGTTGTCATTTCTTTTGTCCAAGTTGTTTTCAGGGTTGTGACCCGGATTGTGTCTTGTAGTGAAATCCTCTTATCTTTCCATTTTGGACATTGCAGTTTGCTTAGTCTTGTCAAGTTTCGCTTCAGGTTTGTATTTTGGTTTGCTTGTTTGTATTTGAACCATTTCGCCGTTTAGTTTAATGAAACTTTTGGTCTTTTATTACCCCAGTCATCTTTTTGTTTAGTTCTTCTATCTTTAGATTTGTCATTTATTCGAACGCCGATTCTAATGACATGGCATCGCACATAATTCTTGCCTAATATTAAAGGTTAATCATGAAGCAATTGGAAGATAATCAGGGCATTTTAATAGAAATAAAAATGATTTGAGAATATTTGGAGCCCCAATCATGTGAGACTGGGGCAGGTAAAACACAAAAAAACCTTAAGGACAAATTGGCCATGTTGACATAGAGGTCGCACGTGATACTGAAATGAGAATGTCGTCCAGCGATGCTTTAAAATGACAAATGAAAAGGCGAATAGGCAGATATGGTTATCAAGCCTGGCACAACCAGAAGATGTCATGAATATGTTGTTTGCACTTGGCATGCTTTGAAAATTGGAATGATGAAGGCATTTTGTTTTGCTATCCAAACACTTTATCCTTCATTAACCCTTTGAGCCTTATGTGTTTTCTTTCATACCCCTCCTTCGAAATTAGTTGAAAAACTAGAAACATAAACTTGAAAGACAAGATAAGAAAGGGATAAAGGAAAAAGAAAAGAAAAAGAAAACAACAAAAAGAGATGAAGAAAAGAAAAGAAAAAGAAAAATTAATGAAAAAGAGAAACTTGAAAAAAGAGCAAATGGGAACTACGTTTGACCTGATTCCTCAATGAGGATACGTAGGCACTTCACAGCTCGGTCATAGTGTAAATAAAACTAAAAAATCCCCAAGTATGAAACTGGGGCAAAGAAAAATTGTGTTTATTATAAATAAATTTAGGTCCGAAGGTTGTAAATTTTGAACTCAGAATTAATTTGTTTTGAGCCTTTAATACCCTTTCTTTCTAGCCCTATCCAAATCCCACATTACGGTCCAAAGAAAGACCTTCCGATCAGTCTTCAAAATAGGTCAAGTCAAGCAAACACGAGAGTCTAATCAGAATATGACACTCTGATTCCCAGCAGAAAAGACTCTGATTCCCAGCAGAAAGGAAATACGAGAGAGTCTTTGAAGTGACACCCCAATCCCCAGCTAAAAGTAATACAAATGAGATAATCTTACCGGTAAAACCTTCACATGCACCATAAGGCGATGAAGGCTGAGAGAAAATCAAAATGAGAGAGGGTTGAAAGTGAAAACCCTTCGGGTACTACAAGTCGAATAAAGGTAATAATCAGATGGAAATCACGAGATAGAAATTGTGAAAGGCGATTAACGATGGAGGATAGGCCATATGTGCATGTCATGACCAGTAGAGTTGGTATCCGTGTTTGATAAATTTTTATAGTTGTTTCTTGTTAGAGAGTCAGTTTTCCCCTGTCTTCTATTTTTTGTTTCTTTTTATCTTTCTCCTTTTGTCAAAAAATTCCCACATCAAAGTCTGTCTAGTCAGAACAAGTAAGAAATGACTTCAAAACTTGCCACCAACTTTCCAATTATTATGCAAGGCAAGGAAATGCCATTGACGGCAAAGAAGTATGGTGCAAAGAAGATTATTAAACTGGGGTAGAAAATTTTCCTGTCACTTTGAAAATTTTCTGGAAGTCAAGCCCCACTTGGGGAAGAAAGAAGGCCTTAAGGGAAGCGATATTTAAACCAATGTCATCCTCAACAGCCTTCAGAAGAGTGAAACACCAATTTTGAGGAAGTGAAAATCCACCAACAGTGTTATCTTCAGCAAGTTCCGAGGTGGTTGGGCAACACAGAGTTGTAAAGGAAAAAAGAACATTCCATCTTCAATAAAATAACCCCCAACAAGTTGAGAAACACAGGACATGGTAGAGATAAATGGAAAAACCCATCCTCAGCAGGAATATCAACCCCAGAAAAAGAAATCATTCCCCAACAAGTTTTGGGGACCCCGAGCGAGGGAAAGGGGAAAAGGAAAAATCACCCCACAGGAGTGGCGCAACCACTCACAATGTTTTGAACTAACAAATTTTCTTTGATTTGAAACAGGGAAAGAAAGTGCTATTGATAGCAGAAAGTCATGCCACAAGGAAGAACACCGAAACTGGGGCAGAACATTTTCTCCCGTTGTTGAAAATTTTCTCAGAGAAACGAAGAAGGTAATTTAAGACGATGTATCAGGTTTGTCCACCTTCAAATAGGATGTTTCAGGTTTGTCCACCTTCAAAAAGGACGTCTCAGGTTTGTTCACCCTCAAACATGGATATTATGGGACTATCCGCCCTCGAATAGGATAGGATGGGACTATCCGCCCTCGAATAGGATACGATGGGAGTATTCGCCCTCGAATAGAATACGATGGGAGTATTTGCCCTCGAATAGAATATGATGGGAGTATTCGCCCTCGAATAGGATACGATGGGAGTATTCGCCCTCGAATAGAATACGATGGGAGTATCCGCCCTCGAATAGGATACGATGGGAGTATCCGCCCTCGAATAGAATACGATGGGAGTATCCGCCCTCGAATAGGATACAATGGGAGTATTCGCCCTCGAATAGAATACGATGGGAGTATTCGCCTCGAATAGAATATAATGGGAGTATCCGCCCTCGAATAGGATACGATAGGAGTATTCTCCCTCAAATAGAATATGATGGGAGTATCCGCGCTTGACTAGGATATGATGGGAGTATTCGCCCTCGAATAGAATACGATGGAAGTATTCACCCTCGAATTGAATACGATGGGAGTATCCGCCCTCGAATACGATACGATGGGAGTATCCGCCCTCGAATAGGATACGATGGGAGTATTCGCCCTCAAATATAATACGATGGGAGTATCCGCCCTCGAATAGAATACAATGGGAGTATCCGCCCTCGAATAGGATACGATGGGAGTATTCGCCCTCGAATAGAATACGATGGGAGTATCCACCCTCGAATAGGATACAATGGGAGTATTCGCCCTCGAATAGAATACGATGGGAGTATTCGCCCACGAATAGAATACGATGGGATTATTCGCCCTCGAATAGAATACGATAGGAGTATCCGCCCTTGAATAGGATACGATGGGAGTATTCAACCTAGAATAGAATCCGATGGGAGTATTCGCCCTCGAATAGAATATGATGGGAGTATTTGCTCTCGAATAGGATACGATGGGAGTATTCGCCCTCGAATAGAATACAATGGGAGTATCCGCCCTAGAATAGGATACGATGGGAGTATTCACCCTCGAATAGAATACGATGGAAGTATGCGCCTCGAATAGAATACAATGGGAGTATCCGCCCTCGAATAGGATACGATAGGAGTATTCGCCCTCGAATAGAATATGATGGGAGTATCCACCCTCGAACAGGATACGATAGGAGTATTCGCCCTCGAATAGAATACGATGTGAGTATTCGACCTCGAATAGAATACGATGGGATTATCCGCCCTCGAATAGGATACGATGGGAGTATCCTCCCTCGAATAGAATAGATGGGAGTATCCGCCCTCGAATAGGATACGATGGGAGTATTCGCCCTCGAATAGAATACGATGGGAGTATTTGCCCTCGAATAGAATACGATGGGAGTATTCTCCCTCGAATAGAATACAATAGGAGTATCTACCTGCGAATAGGATACGATGGGAGTATTCGCCCTCGAATAGAATACGATGGGAGTATCCACCCTGGAATAGGATACGATGGGAGTATTCGCCCTCGAATAGAATACAATGGGAGCATTCGCCCTTGAATAGAATACGATGGGAGTATCTGCCCTCGAATAGGATACGATGGGAATATCCGCCCTCGAATAGGATATGATGGGAGTATCCGCCCTCGAATAGGATACGATGGGAGTATTCGCCCTCGAATAGGATATTTTTAGGTTCATCCACCTTCGAATAGGATATTTTACGTTTTTTTTATTTCGACCCTAGTGGTCCTGCTTGCATAAACATTGTCGTGTACATATTTTATAAATTATTGTCAGAATCCATTTTACTTCAAAGTTGCTAATAAAAAACAGGCACTTACCTGTATAACAAGAGGAATATTTTTCAGTCTTTACATTACAGGTCTTGAAACCAGTAATCCACCATAGATTAATGGTTACAACAAGAGTTTCCAGCGCAAATTCAAGCACATGAGTTAAAGGAAGGGAGGACAAATCATGAAAGAATCGACCTTCAAGCTTTGGTTATCCCCAGTATAACGGACTCGATAAAAGAAGCCATATCCCAATGGATTGAGCAAAAATGATGAAAACTGGTGTTCAGAAAGGCAGAAGGCCAGTGTCATCCCAAAATTTGCGAGATAAAGAAGCACCAGAAGAAACACAAGCCAACAAGAAAGCAAGGCGGCAAAAACAAGTTGAAGATAGATGGGATCATGTGATCCGTAGGCTAGCCTAGCTTCTTGTTTTATTATTTAGCACGGTGTAATAAGGAGATCAGTGAGCAGTGATAACAGCATGCAACGACAATAATAGCAAGATCACAGCTTCATGGTAGTCCCAGCTACCAAAACTTCCCGAACTACATTGACCTGATTCCCTTTTAGCCAGTGATATGTAGGAGACCTTTTGAAGCAAAGGTTCGGTCAAACGTTTTCCAAAATTCTTCACACGGAGTGCTCAAGCGGGCAAAAATTGCTCGTATATGCTCTCTTGTCTTTGCACGAAAACTCTCCATGTTTCCGCGCAAAGAGGGGCAGCTGTGAGCACGTGATTTTTGCCTATATGAGAATTACTCCCAAAAATTCAAAATAAAAAGAGTTTTGTGTTGTTTGCAATATTTGTGGATTTTATGTTATTTTTCTTTTATTATTTATCTCTGTGTGCGTGTTTACTTGTTAAATTAAGAAAATACCAGAAATATGGCATATGCATTTAGGATTTGATTTCTACACTTTTTGTTTAATCAAGAAAATCGTTGTTGTATAAAAATGAAAAATTCACAAAACAAATTATGTATTTGTTGCATTTTTACCATTTATTGTCCAATTGTGTGATTTTATTTTATTTTATGGTATTTAATTACGTGTGTTTAATTCATATTAGAGGCTAATTAATATTGGTAAGTTAATTTTTTTTCTATAATTTAACTTAGTATTTTAAAATTTAGTTTGAAATAACTTAGTAAAATAAAATAAAAGAAAAGAAAAAAATATATATGTGTGGTAGGCCTATATTTTGTTTCATTCAATTTTGTTTAAAAGTGGCTGTTATATAAATGTGGTAAGTGAAGGAAAGAGGGAAAGGGCTATTCTTGCAAAGCAATTCCGGCCCAAAGACCAACCCGGCTTCAGTAACACACAAACGGCACCGTTTAGATAAGTGGCATGATCCAGGCCGTTGATCTCATCAGATCAAACGGCCAGGATTTATTTCTTACATAGGTTTATAAGTCCCAGGCCATACCCTACCCCCTTGCAGACCCCCCTCGACCCTCTCTAACCCTCAGAGACTGGTTCACCAACCTTCGCCGTTCCCCACCGTGCTCTACCCACCGGAAATCGCCTTACGGCGGTTCCGGTGGGCCAAACCTCCCCAAATTTATACCAGTTCTTCCCCTCACATCCCTCTCCTTGAATCCGTCCTTCGTTTTCCACGAATCGTCTCCAATACCTTCGAATATTGAATCGAAGTTTCGCCGAAAAACAAAAATAACTTACTCCAACCGGCCCCAAACGGATACCATACACTCTCCCAACCTCCCTCATAACCAAACCAGCCTTGGTTTGGCTCGAATCTCACCAAAAAACCCCGAGCCCCAAAGTGACCGTAAGAACCCTAAAAATTAGAAGGGTTGAAATAGATCCAATTAATCAAGACTCCGGGGTCAAATAGACTTTATTCAAGGTATTCTCGGTTGAGAACACTCCGATTATGGTCTATTCGACCTCAAGGTGGTCGAGTCCGAGTACAAGTTAAGGTCAATTTTATCCGAGGTATTTTTCTTTCTGTCATTTTTTCTTTATTCGATTTTAGTTGTTTGTTTGGTAGTATTTTATCCAGTTTTGTTTCAATTTTTCTTTGTTCTCTTATTCTTCTTTTCTTTCTGTTTTGTTCATAATGAGTTAGAATTGTTTGTCTTGTTGAGTTGAATTCATTAGGCATTCTGGATGGTTTCAAATTCAGTTAAGAATATGTGTCGTCTCATTGGCATCATTTCATGTTACCTCAGTAGTTGATTAGTTTTGATGTTTGATAGTTGTGGAAACAGATTAGTTGCCAATGTTCTGTGATTTTTCTTGTGAGCTTTAAACTAATGAATTCGTTTAAATCAATAATGGGGAGGGATGATTCTATCAAACACTGGTAGTGATAAGTCACATGGGCATCATGTTATAAAGTTAAGATTGGAATGTATTAGAATATAGAAGACCCATACCCAATTGAATTAACAAATAGAAAAAAAGGGATTGTTTGGTTGGCCTAGTGCCTTTGATAGCTGGAAAGTTAGCTCACATGGGGGACAATTCAGAAAAGCTGAAACACATAGGTGTAAAGAAAAGGGGAGGGAATAACATGGCTGGTTGGTTTAAAATAATGAAAAAGGGCTGTAAGGTTGGTTTTTCTTGGTCTATAAAAGGGACTGAATACACTGAAGAGAGGGGACACACAATTCTGAAAAACAGAGAGGGAGACATACATCCTATTACATACTACCAGATTTTCAGTTCAGGAATTTGAGAAAAAACAGGGAGATTTTTGTACTTAAGAGCAGAAACATACTCTTGAAAGGATATACACACAAATAGAGAATAACAAAGAAATCTCTAAGAGTGAATATTGAAAGTGAAGTCATTTGAGAAGCAATTGTGTTTCACTTTGAGTCTAAAAGTTCCTTTCCTTAGAGTGTTTAAAAAACCAGAGAGTATTGTCATTTTGTTGTTGGTTTCTTCTGTTGCAGTTTGCGATTGCATTTGGTATTTCCGGATTAAAATTGGTATTCCTGGGAATTTGGTGCTGTCTTGAAACTATTCTGTTGCTATTATTGGTTCTACTGTTGCCTACTGACTTTCCTCTCCTTTTGGTTTTATATACCAGGTACCATTTCTGAATCACTTTGATGTAATTGTGAATTAGAGTTGAAATAGAGATGTTTTCATCAGATCCATATGTTGAAATGCATTCTGTTAGTTGTAGCTGGTAGTTAACTAGTTTTTGTAGCTATTTGATTAACCTTTATTGATATTACATGAACAACAAGTATATAGACTGTATAATTAGGTCTGTTGCTAATGATTTGAACTGTCTGGACTACTAATTCAAATTGGATTGTTAAACTCATTAGATTTTTTTTTCTTCTGATTTTATAAGCTTCATTTATTTAGTAAGGTTGACTCGATCTAGTGTAGAATTCATGATGTATTTCAAGCATAGGTATGCAAAAATCAGAAGCTCAAAGGCGGATGATTAGTTTAGAAATTGGAAGCTAAATGTTCATCGTTGTATTAATTCACAAGTGTTCCGGTATAACTAATAATATGATTTAATTGAATTAATTGAATACAACTAGATTGTGTAATTCTTCAGATTTGAATCTAGGTTGATAATAACAATAACGAATCTCCTTTGTCAGTAGAGTAATACTAATTCACTAGGATCATTAATATCACCATAGTTTAAATATTTCACTAGTAAAGGTGCTAATTGGAGACATGTGCGGTTAACTCAAATAAGTTTAACGGGTTTTACCTATATTAGCAAAGTTCATTAATAAGCCCTTTAAACTAGTGGTTGGGTTTTGCTTTGGACCCAAGTCCTTCTCAAATAATTCTACACAAGTTCAATTTTGTCTAACATTGAGTCATGTAAATAATTAGGACTTCTCTTCATTTTAGACACAAATAACTAGAAAACCATAGTCGCTTTAGGATCTCATTTACTTAAAATATGAGACGAGCCTCGCCCAATTAAGCGCACAAATTGTGTGGCCCTCATGACTGTATATACTAAAATACTTAGATTACAGGACATGCCGTTTAGTGAATTTTCACGGCATTCTAAAAATAATAACACGTTAGATTCTTTAGGTGCGTAGTTGATAATTTCACTTTCTTAAATTCGGATGCACATTATGTGACCCAAATCCAAATCTCAATGCGGTCGAAATGCGTTGATAATCACGGGTACATTGAATGTGACGTGATTTAAGATGCATTTTCACAACGCTGCAATTTTTTATTATTATTAAAATAATGAATAATAATATTAAAAGCGGTTAAAAGTAAAAAGTTGTACATAAGTTAAAACATGTTGTAAAATTAGATAATTTAGCCAAATATAACAATTGAACGACCGTTCTAGAACCACGGAACTCTGGAATGCCTAACACCTTCTCCCGGGTTAACAGAATTCCTTATCTGGATTTCTGGTTCGCGGACTGTTAAACAGGGTCATTCTTTTCCTCGATTCGGGATTCAACCGGTTATTTGGGACACCATAAATCTCCCAAGTGGCTACTCTGAATTAATTAAATAATCTCGTCTCGATTGTCCTTTAATTGGAAAAACTCCTTCGCGCCCTCACGGGCAACGCCAAAAGGAGGTGTGACATTAATTTCTATTCAGGTGCCCACCTGTATAACGAGGGTATACTTTTCAGCATTTTAATTTCTTTTCAGGCGCCCACCTGTAGTTTGTTCAGGCGCCCACCTGTAGTTTGTTCAGGCGCCCACCTATATAACGAGGGAATATTTTTTAGCATTTTAATTTCTGTTCAGGCGCCCATCTGTATAACGATGGAATATTTTTCTGCATTTTTAATTATTTTCTAACACGAGTAATGCCATAACACATGGAAGCCTCACACTGGGGCAGAGGAAAAAGTTTTCTTTGTTTTTGTTTTTGTTTTTGTTTTAAACAGGTATCGGCCTGGAAGCAAAAAAACACATTTGGAAGTGAAACGAAGGGATGGAAGCAGTATATAAGAAACAAGAAATAATAAAAAATCCACAAAAAAGGAAGGATGCAAATAAAGAGCAACATGTGATATGGAAAAGCAAAGCAATGCAAGTCGACAAGACATAGACAGGATTTTATTGTAATTCATAAGATCATAGCTTAGAATAGCTTCTTTGTTTTTATTTTACCGCGGTGTAATAAGGAGTTAGTCAGTGATTATAGCAACAGTAGCAGCGACATCAAAGTCTTGGTAGTTTCAAACTACCAGACCTTCCCGAACTACACTGACCTGATTCCTGTTTAGCCCATGATATATAGGCAACCTCTGAGGCAGGGTGCGGTCAAAAGGTTTTCAAAATGCTTCTTACGAAATATGCCAGTGGGAAAAAATCTCTCATTACTACTCACTTATCTTTGCACTGAAACTATTCATGTTCCCGAGCAAAGAGGGGCAGCTGTGAGCACGTGATTTTTGCCCTAAGCAAACAAATTCCAATATAAATATAAAAAAAGATTTTTGATGTGCAATTGTGTGTCTTAATTGAAATACTTGTGTTTTTGTTGTTTTGAAGTTAAAGCTACAAAAAAAGGAATCAATTAGAAAATGTCACAAACAATATGAAAAGTTAGAAAAAATCAATAAAAATACAAAAACACCATAAAAACAAAAGAAAATGGCAAAAATATCATAAAATACCAGAAAAATCAGGAAAAATAGGAAAATAAAAGAAATATAAAAATTGAAAATAAATACAAAAATAAAAAATGAAATGCGAAATAAAATACCAAGAAAATAATTAAAATACAAGAAAAATACAAAAATGTAATAATTATTGGGCTGAGTAATGAAATATATACACATTGGAACAGGCCCAAGTGTAATAAGCCCAAGAGACCAACTGGTCCTCCTAAGCTAATAACCAAACGACGACGTACAAGGCTAATTCAATCTTCACCGTTGATAAAATTAATCCAACGGATCAAGTAAGGCGGCTCAATTAAAAAACCAAACGACGCCGCATGGAAAGATCAATCCTGACCGTCCAAAAGAATGATCAAACGGATGTGTTTGAGGCTTGGTAATAATTAAACAATGCAGTATAATGAACTGATCCTGGCCGTCCATGTTTGAGCATCTAACAGACACACGGAAACCTCTTACTTAACTAAACGACATAGTTTTTAAAGGTGAAATCCTGGTCATTGATCTCAGTTGATCCAAAGGCCAGGTTCACACGAGATCAAAGGGGTATATAAGTTTTAAGTCTCCGTTCAAAATAATGCATACAATATCATTTTGTATAACTCAAACCCTAGCCGCCTTTCTTCGTTTTCTTCATCCTTCGTCTCTCATGGAGACTGGCCGGACTGGCCTGAAACAATTGCCGTCTCCAGCTCAAACCACCGTCAAATATTTCACCCCTAACTCCCATACACCACAACCACCATAAAACCTTAAGAAACCAAAAGACCCCCTTCTCTCTTGAAAATCCGGTCGCCGGAACCCTAGCCGGCGACCTCAAACCTATGAACCAGTCTCCCAGCTTTATACCATAAGACCACCTCGAAGAGACCTTTCACCTCATCTCTGTGGCTAGTCTCGAATCTTTCCAGAACTGTTCAAATATAGCAAAAACGCTCGCCGAAACCCTACTCCGGCGAGCACCCAAAACAAACCCTACCCCCAAAACCTCTCAAACAACCACCAGACCACCCCCATACCCACCAAAACTCCAAAAAGAAGCCCCATCAGAAATATCTATAGTTAGAAGACTTTAAGTCTTCAAAACTTCTGAAGCCTAGAAATAAAGAAAGAAAGAAAAAGAAGAAATAAAGAGGAAAGAAAGAAAGAAACGAAAGAAAAGAGAAGGAAAAAGAAATCCTGGAAAGCTAAGTTCTTACTACTCATCTTCTTCTTTGTATGTTTGACTTCTGAAAATGTTTTGTTGATCTGTTTTTGATGTTTTTATTAGCATGTGTTCGTTGCATGCTTAAGATCTATTCTGTTTGTTACACTTGCCTAATCTGTTATGGGATATGAGGATGAGGAAGTACTGGAGAAAATTAGTAAAGATTTGAGTCATTATGAGGAAAAACCCAAACCGAATTTAAATGAGACAGAATCTATTAATTTGGGAAGTGAGGAGTGTCCAAAAAATAAAGATTAGTGTGCATTTAGAGGCTTCCCTAAGAGAAGATTTAATCAAGTTGTTACATGAGTACAAAGACATACTTGTTTGGTCCTATGATGACATGCCCGGGCTCAGTACTGATTTGGTGGTACATAAATTGCCCATTTATCCAGAATGCCGGCCGGTAAAACAAAAGTTAAGGAAATTCAAAACAGAAATCAATGTGAAAATAAAAGAAGACGTTTGCAAGAAATTCGAGGAAAAGGTCATACGGGTCACTAAATATCCCACCTGGTTAGCTAATATTGTGCTAGTTCCAAAAAAGGATGGAAAGAACAGGGTGTGTGTTGATTATCGGGACCTCAATAAAGCTAGTCCAAAAGATGTTTTTCCATTGCCAAATATCCTTATATTGATCGACAATTACGCCAAGCATGAAATTGGTTCTTTTGTGGATTGCTATGCCGGTTATCATCAGATCCCGATGGACGAAGAAGACGCAAAAAAGACAGCCTTTATCATGCCTTGGGGAACATATTGCTACAGAGTGATGTCGTTTGGGTTAAAGAATGTCGAGGATACATATATGAGGGCAATGACCACTATGTTTCATGATATGATACATCGAGAGATTGAAGTATATGTAGACGATGTCATCATTAAGTCCAAAAAGCAATGTGACCATGTCAAAGATTTAAGAAAGTTTTCTAGAGACTCCGAAGATATAATCTCAAGCTCAATCCAGCAAAGCATACTTTCGGGGTGCTATCAGGAAAGTTATTGGGATTCATAGTAAGCCGGCATGGTATTGAATTGGATCCGTCAAAGATAAAAGAAATCCAGAATTTGCCTTCGCCGAGGAACAAGAAAGAAGTGATGAGTTTATTGGGCAGATTGAATTATATCAGCAGATTTATTGCTTAGTTAACATCGACTTGTGAGCCCATTTTCAAATTGTTGAAGAAATATGCTGTGGTGAATTGGATTGATGAATGTCAAGAAGCATTCGACAAAATTAAGGAATATCCGGCTAATCCTCCTGTATTGGTTTCTCCAGAACCGGGAAGACCTTTAATCCTGTATCTAACTGTATTGGATAATTCTTTTGGCTGTGTACTGGGGCAGCATGACAAAACAGGGAAGAAAGAGCAAGCAATATATTATCTTAGTAAGAAGTTTATATCTTACGAGGTAAAGTACACTCAGTTGGAGATAACATGTTGTGCTTTAACATGGGTTGCACAGAAATTGAAACATAACTTGTCGACTTATACCACTTATTTGATATCTCGGTTGGATCCACTGAAGTATATATTCCAGAAGCCTATGCCCATAGGAAGGCTCGCTAAATGGAAAATTTTACTTACAGAGTTTGACATCATTTATGTAACTCGTACAGCAATGAAGGCACATGTAGTTGCTGACCATTTGGCAGAAAATCTGGTCTATGATGAGTATGAACCACTAAAGACATATTTTCTTGATGAGGAGACCATGAAAATTGAAGAAGTAGAGCAAAATGATAAGCCAGGCTGGAAATGTACTTTGATGGGGCCGTCAATGGTAAGGGGATTAGAACTAGAGTAGTACTCATTTCAGAAATGGGTCAGCATTATCCTGTTACCGCTCAGCTTCGATTTTTCTATACTATTAACATGGCTGAGTATGAAGCATGCATATTAGGATTGAGAATGGAAATAGACATGTGTGTTCAAGAGATTTTGGTCATGGGTGACTCGGATCTCTTGAAACATTAGATTCAAAGAGAATGGGAGACAAGGGATTTGAAACTGATACCTTATCGACAGTGTCTGCATGAACTGTCTCAGAGATTTCAATCCATAGAGTTCAAGAACATCCCAAGAATGCACAACGAAGTAGCGGATGCTCTAACCACATTATCCTCCATGTTGCACCATCCGGATAAAGCTTACATACATCCATTACAGATAAAAGTTCGTGATCAAAATGCTTAATGTTTCGCTGTAGAAGAAGAACTTGATGGTGAACCGTGGTATCATGATATCAGAGAATACTTGAGGACAAGGGTATACCTAGAACAGGCCACAGGGGATTAGAAAAGGGCTATAAGGCGATTAGCAAATGGATTTTTCCTCACTGGGGGAGTCATATATAAAAGAACACTAGATTTGGGATTATTGAGATGTATAGACGCACAACAAGCTGACACAATTATGGCTAAAGTACACGCAGGAGCTTGCAGACCTCATATGAGCGAATATATTTTAGCCAAGAAAATACTGAGAGCAAGATATTATTGGCTAACCATGTAGCGTGATTGCATCAGATATGTGCGTAAATGCCATCAATGTAAGATACACGGAGATTTGATTCACTCCCCACCCTATGAATTGCATACAATGTCAGCACCGTGGTCATTCGTTGCCTAGGGCATGGATGTCATCGGACCAACAGAGCCCACAACATCTAATGGTCACAGATTTATCTTGGTAGCAATTGATTATTTCTCTAAATGGGTGGAGGCGAAGACATTTAAGGCAGTGACAAAGAAAGCGGTAGTGGATTTCGTGCACACAAATATCATTTGTTGCTTTGGAATTCCTAAGGTGATTATCACAGACAATGGATCAAATCTGAACAGTCACCTCATGGCAAAAGCATGTCAAAAGTTCAAAATCCTACACCGTAACTCTACATCTTATAGGCCTAAAGCGAATGGAGCAATGGAGGCTGCGAATAAGAATATTAAGAAGATTCTCAGGAAGATGGTGGAAGAGTCAAGACAGTGGCATGAAAAATTACTATTTGCTCTCATGGGTTATCTTACAACTGTACATACTTCAATCGGCGCAACACCTTACTCATTGGTGTACGGAACAGAGGCAGTCATACCAGCAGAACTTGAAATACCTTCTCTTCGAATCATAGCTGAGACTGAAATTGATGATGATGAATGGGTAAAAGCTCGGCTAGAACAATTGAGCTTGATTGATGAGAAAAGGTTAGCGGCAGTTTTCCACGGACAGTTATATCAACGGAGGATGGCCAGAGCATATAACAGGAAAGTACGTCCGCGGAAATTCGAAGTTGGACAGTTGGTGCTAAGACGTATTTTGCCTCACTGGGCCGAAGCAAAAGGAACGTTTGCACCTAATTGGCACGGGCCATCATGGTATCCCGGGTATTGTCCAACGGAGATTTATATTTAACGGATGTTAAAGGAAAATGTGTAGAGACTGCTATCAACTCCGATGCAGTCAAGAGATATTATGTATGAATCATTTTTCATATGTGCAATTGTATTTGTCATAATTTTAAAATTGAAATGATGAAGGCATTTTATTCTCTATCCAAACACTTTATCCATTGATACCCCTGTTGAGCCTTATTGCATTATTCTTTCATATCCCTCTCTCGGAATCAATTATGGACAAGAAAATGAAAAAAAAAGAAAAAAAGAAAAAAGAGAATGAAGAAAAAATGAAAAAAAATGAAAGAAAATGATGAAAAAAAAGAAAAAGAAAAGAAAAATGCATACAAAAAGGTAAATTGGGAGAAGTCAAATCGCAACAATGAAGCGATCTTATGATTCGAACTACGTTTTGACTTGATCCCGAAAGTGTACGTAGGCAGCCTTACTGAGGTTCAGTCATGACAAAAATAAAATCTAAGATTCCCCAAATATCGAAACTGGGGCAGAAGTTATGTTTATGATTCCGAGCGTTGTAAATATTTTTGAAACCGCGTATAAATTTTGAGCCTTTATACCTTTCTTTCTAAACCCATCCAAAAGCCACATTACAGTCCACAGAAAGACCTTCTGATTAATTTCAAGAAAATGATGATACAATAAAAATAAGGAGAAACATGGCATGGACAATACAGAGGTTCGAAAACAAAAATAAAGAAAAAATAAAAATGAGATAGTCTTATTGGTGAAAACCCAAACGGGCACCATAGGGCGAACGTGAGATGAGAGAAAATAAAAATGACAGAGTCTTATTGGTGAAAACCTTAACGGACACCATAAGGCGAATGTGAGGTGAGAGAAGAATAAATGAGAGAATCTTATTGGTGAAAAACTTAACGGGCATCATAAGGCAAAGATGAGGAATATTCTGATGAAAGAAGAAAAAATAGCAAAAAATAAGAAAGATTTGGGTTGAAGGAAAAGATGAAATCAAGACAGCAACGATTCAATTAGACAGATTGGGTCAGAATTTAAATACATGGCATGGTCAGAGGAATCAGCCGTCATACCCAAATAAGTTCTGTCTTTACTTCAAAATACCCTTACCTCTTCAAATTCATATTTCTGCATTTCATTGATCAAAACTAGTTGCCCATTGAAAGCTAACTACCAGCTTCTCATGTTAAGAGGCGTAATAACACTGGGTAAAAGGAAAAGAGAAAATAAAAAGAAAATGGTAATGAAGGTTGAGAGAAAATAAAAGAAAAGAAACAAAAAGGGGAAAAGCAAAAGAGGATTACAAGAGAAAGCTGAAGGAAATCTGGCAATGGACTGCAAAGTAGGATGAAACAAGAAGAGGTAGACGATGGAAGCAGGGCCAACAAGAATGCCAGTTGGTAACCATCATTTTATAACTAATAACGATTTTTCACTGATTTTGACAGGGACAAAAGATTCAAATTCTCACTAATCACTTTAAAGTGAATGTGACCAATGTGGGAGTAAAACATCAAAAAGAAAAAACAGCAATAAAAGGGGAAATCCGCATAGGACTCACTCAAGTTATCAGGAAACCTACCCAAACAGCAAGGGAGGTATTGTCTTTTCAAAACTCACACCCCAGTTATCACACCGAGGGAATATTTTTCGGAATTTTCATTTCATGCATCAGACGCCCACCTGGATAATGAGGGAATATTTTTCTCCATTTTTCATTTCATGCATCATGCGCCCACCTGGATTGAGGGAATATTTTTTTTGCATTTTCATTTAATGCATCAGGTGCCCACCTGGATAATGAGGGAATATTTTTCTGCATTTTCATTTCATGCATCAGGCGCCTACCTAGATAATGAGGGAATATTTTTTTTCATTTTCATTTCATGCATGAGGCGCCCACCTGGATAATGAGGGAATATTTTTTGCATTTTCATTTCATGCATCAGGCGCCCACCTCGATAATAAGGGAATATTTTTCTGCATTTTCATTTCATGCATCAGGCGCCCACCTAGATAATGAGGGAATATGTTTTTGCATTTTTCATTTCATGCATCAGGCGCCCACCTGTATAATGAGAGAATATTTTTCTGCATCAGGCGCCCACCTGGATAATGAGGAAATATTTTTCTGCATTTTCATTTCATGCATCAGGTGCCCACCTGGATAACGAGGGAATACTTTTCAGCATTTTAATTTCTGTTCAGGCGCCCACCTGTATAACGAGGGAATAATTTTCTACATTTTAAATTATTTTCTAACATGAGTAATACCATAACACATGGAAGCCTCACACTGGGACAGAGGAAAAAGTTTTCTTTGTTTTTGTTTTTGTTTTAAACAGGTATCGACCTGGAAGCAAGAAGCACATTTGGAAGTTACACGAAGGGATGGAAGCAGTATATGAGAAACAATAAATAATAAAAAATCCACAAAAAGGAAGGATGCAAATAAAGAGCAACATGTGATATGGAAAAGCAAAGCAATACAAGAAGACAAGACATATATAGGATTTTATTGTAATTCATAAGATCATAGCTTAGAATAGCTTCTTGGTTTTTATTTTATCCCGGTGTAATAAGGAGTTAGTAAGTGATTATAGCAACAATAGCAGCGACAGCAAAGTCTTGGTAGTTTCAAACTACCAGACCTTCCCGAACTACTCTGACCTGATTCCTGTTTAGCCCAGGATATGTAGGCAACCTCTGAGGCAGGGTGCGGTCAAAAGGTTTTCAAAATGCTTCTTACGGAATATGCCGGTGGGCAAAAATCTCTTATTACTGCTCACTTGTCTTTGCACTGAAACTCTCCATGTTCCAGAGGGGAAGCTGTGAGCACGTGATTTTTGCCCTAAGCAAATAAATTCCAATATAAATATATAAAAAAATGATTTTTGATGTGCAATTGTGTGTCATAATTAAAATACTTTTCTGTTTGTTGTTTTGAAATTATAGCTACAAAAAAAGGAATCAATTAGAAAATTTCACAAAAAATATGAAAAGTTAGAAAAAATCAATAAAAATACAAAAATACCGAAAAAACAAAAGAAAATGGCAAAAATATCATACAATACCAGAAAAATCAGAAAAAATAGGAAAATAAAAGAAATATAACAATTGAAAATAAATACAAAAAGAGAAAAATGAAATACAAAAGAAAATACCAAGAAAATAATTAAAATACAAGAAAAATACAAAAATGTAATAATTTTTGGGCTGAGTAATGAAATATATACACACTGGAACAGGCCCAAGTGTAATATGCCTAAGAGACCAACTGGTCCGCCTAAGCTAATAACCAAACGATGATGTACAAAGCTAGTTCAATCTTCACCGTTGATAAAATTAATCCAACTGATCACGTAAGGCGACTCAATTAAAAAACCAAACGACGCCGCATAGAAAGATCAATCCTGGCCTTCCAAAAGAATGATCAGACAGACGTGTTTTAGGCTTGCTAGGAATTAAACAACGCAGTATAATGAACTGATCCTGGCCGTTCATGTTTGAGCATCTAACGGTCATAGGAAAACCTCTTACTTAACTAAACGACACAATTTTTAAAGGTAAAATCCTGGACATTGATCTCAGTTGATCCAAAGGTCAGGATCACACGAGATAAAAGGGGTATATACGTGCTAAGCCTCCGTTCAAAATAATACATACAATCCCATTTTGTATAACTCAAACCCTAGCCGCCTTTCTTCGTCTTCTTCATCCTTCGTCTCATGGAGACTGGCCGGACTGGCCTGAAACCATTGACGTCTTCGGCTCAAACCACCTTCAAATATTTCACACCTAACTCCCATACACCACAACCACTATAAAACCTTAAGAAACCAAAAGACCCCCTTCTCTCTTGAAAATCCGGTCGCCGGAACCCTAGCCGGCGACCTCAAACCTATGAACCAGTCTCCCAGCTTTACACCATAAGACCACCTCGAAGAGACCTCTCACCTCATCTTGGTGGCTAGTCTCGAATGTAGTCAGAACTGTTCGAATATAGAAAGGCTCACCGGAACACTACTCCGGCGAGCACCCAAACCAAACCCTACCCCCAAAACCTCTCAAACAACCACCAGACCACCCCCTTACCCACCAAAACTCCAAAAAGAAGCCCCATCAGAAAGATCTATAGTCAGAAGACTTTAAGTCTTCAAAACTTCTGAAGCCTGGAAATAAAGAAAGAAATAAAAAAAAGAAATAAAGAGGAAAGAAATAAAGAAATGAAAGAAAAGAGAAGGAAAAAAAATCCTGGAAAGCTAAGTTCTTACTACCCATCTTCTTCTTTGTATGTTTGACTTTTGAGAATGTTTTGTTGATCTGTTCTTGAATATTTTTATTAGCCTTTGTTCATTGCATCCTTAAGATCTATTCTGTTTGTTACACTTGCCTAATCTGTTATAGCATGTTTAGGTAATGACTATTACACATGAATCATGGTTAAATAGTCTTGTTCATCATGCCTTGTTTGAAATTAAACTTTGATTAATTTGGATTCAACCATTATCAAAATTTCCTTATGAGTTCTAATTGATTGGAAATTGATTTACGATTAAGGCTATGTGTGTAATATAACATGAATTGGCTATATTTGTAATCCGATTCATATGTTAGACCATTCTGAATCCTGTGATGCTTTTATGATTTTGGTTATAGCTATAAAGATCTAGGGTTAGTTTTGAAAGCTAAAGTAGATATGGCTAGTTCTGAAATGATTAAATCTGTTTGTTAAAATGGTTATCTTTTGATATGAAATGGCTATGAGGTTAGTTGATTAATTTTTCAAACTTATCTCTGATTAGTAACATGTGTTAATAACAGGTTTACATTTTAAATAAGAATGGAGTCTGTTAAAAGTGGTTAAAGTTTAAAAAGATTTGGGTCTGAATCTGGCTAAGTCTTAAAACAGTCTTAAAATTGGCTATAAGTTAAATAAAGCGTTATACCTAATCTGCCAGACCTTAGTAGGTCAGGTAAATAAAGAGAATCAATGAGGGTATAATAGGGAAAAATAAATAGCATTATTGAGGATTTAATAGAGCCTATAGGGTTAGAAAGGACTTTATTGCCTAGTATTCTTGAGATTTAACTACAAAATAAAGGGTAAAACATGCATAATAAAAAGGCAGTATTGCAATAACACTTAGCAAGTGAGGGTAACTTAGTAAAATACCCCCAATAGAACATAAAAGAATTACCTAAAACCTTCCAGCAAGAGCTGGAAGGTATTTCGACGCACAATTCAAGGGATTAAACTGTAAATCATTGAGAAAATAAGGGGAGGGGATTAGAAATAAGTTATTTGAATTTCCCCCCAAAATTTCACCTCAGATTAGTCTATAAATAGGCTTCTAGTAAGCCTGAAAAAGGGGTTGAAGATTCTGCATTCTACAAAAGGGTTTTAAGTTTTACATTCTGAGAAAAGGATTGAACATTTCTGTGAGTGAGAAACTAAGGCTAAAAATTCAAAAAATCTGATAAGTTTCTGGGTTCTAGATTCTGCAATTAGTTCAGCTCTGAAATTCTAGTTGACTGCTTTGGGTATTAATCTGGAGTTCTGTTAGAGTCTACTGTTCTTCAATTTTACTGGATTCTACTTGAGCTCTTCGATTCTACTTGTTGATTTGCTGGATTGCTGAATTTGGATTTGTATTTGCTACTATATTGATGCTCTATTGCTGCTACTTTGCTGACTATTCTTCATCCTCAACCTAGACTCATAGACTATTTTTGGTGAACCAGGTACACTCTCATTTCTGGAGATGTAATTACAGATTGATTGAAGAAATGAAAACCATATGATGCTGTTTGGATGATTCTACTTTTTCTTTCCTTTTAGATTTATACTTATTATGTCTTAGAATCCCTGTAATTCATTAGGATGTTTGTAATAATTAGTACTTGTATAAAGTCGAAACAAAATAAGTAGATATTATAGTAGTAATACATAAGTAACTACAGCTATCGTTTAATCTAAGGATGAAACAGGTTAACACATTGATATAATTCGCCTAGTGAAACTGGTATAACATATGATATGGTAATCAACTACTCTCGCTAATTAGAATATGATGATTAGTCCATATAAGGAAATAAGTAAATAAGTCAAAACTATTTTGTTATTCAGTCTCATTTAACAATAACATAAGTTAGAATTATGTAATTAATAATAGTTTAAGCCTTTTCAATTAGTATTATCATCACTGTTTAAGTACTTGAAATAAAAGTGTTATTACTTAATTCCTGTTAATGTTTAATTAGTGATTAAAGTTCATAATAAGTATTGATAGACATGTATTCCGAAACTTTATGAAATAAAAAATGAATTTTGTTGATCTATTTTGTTATTTGAAGATTGATTATTTTGATTCTGTAAGGAAATTACATTCCTGTTATACAATACATTTGTTTATTCTGGGCCTGGATGAGATCACTGGCCCGGATCCGAATAAATTCATTTCTGGATCTCTAAGTGATGATGCTTTCATATACTAGGTTCCAGAAGCCTAGTTGCACATAATGGGCTGTTAATACAGTCCAGAAGTCCATGCCTGGTAAGAAATAGTTGTCCTGGACATAATAACAATGGATTCAGAAAATAAAAACTATAACATGATTAGGAGAAAAAACAAAAATAGCAAATATAGTATTTGATAGGTTTGGACTTATAAAATAAAGGGATGAGCCTCGTATAAAATGAAAAAACATGCGTGGTCCCCCATATGAATTTTAATAAGAATGTTAGACTCGGGAAGACCGTTTAGTGAATTTCACGGTCTTTCTCAAAGATAATAAGGCATAGACATTATAGGCACGATTAAAATATACATTCCTAAATGTGAGTGCACATTTATGTGACTCAAATCTCAAATACCGGCGAAGCTGAAACATATTAAAATCACAGGCGTACTGGTTGCGGTGTGACCCGAAATGCATTTTTGCAACGTCGCAAGTCGTTAAAAATAACAAAACTGGACATTCACATTTGTAAAAGCATATAAAGAAATCAAATAAGTCAAAAACAACAGTTCAGCGACCGTTCTAAAACCATGGAATTCGGGAGTGCCTAACACCTTCTTCCGGGTTAACAGATTTCCTTATCCGGATTTCTAGTTTCGCGGACTATTAAAACAGATTCATATTTCCTCGGATTCAGGATTAAACCGGTGACTTGGGACACCATTATCTTCCCAAGTGGCGACTCTAAAATCTAAATAAATCCCATTCCGATTGTCGTTAAAATGGAAAAACTCCTTCCCTATCATTATTATTATATCCTATCTTGGGGTGTATTAGTAATTAACAGGGTATACTTTATTCTTCAGAAAAAGTAGTAAAAAAGGGAGGTGTGACACTCTTCAGTTCCCTACTCTGTGTTTCATTGTCAAAATTTGCCGAAGATGTTGTTATTTGCCGGGGATGATATTCCTATTGGGGATAGTTTTCCCTTTCTTGCTTCCCCGCCCTCCTAGACGACTTTTTGTTCACAAGCCTTTCACCGTTTTTCCCACTTGTATCCTGGCCACCCAAATTCCTATGACAGTGACCCTGCTTGAGGATCTTGCATGTTTTAATGATGAACCATTTTCTTCGTTCATCCTTGTCACTGGAAATTTCTTTTTGTTGGGGATATCCTTTTTTTTTTGTGTGGCATAGCTCGGGAAAGACCATTTCCTTGACCTTTGAGTCTCATTGGCCTTGGCCTTGAGGTTATCAACCTTCGCTTTTTGCTGGAGATATCCTCTGTGACATTGATCCATCCCTTTGTCAATTTCCTCTTGCTGGGAAATATCCTTTTTGACACCGGCCTTGCGCTTGTTCCCTCATGACTTATACCACTTGGGTGTACCAAACAGATCTCCTCCTGCATAATTGGAAAGCTGATGGCAAATTTTGAAGTCATTTATCACAAACAGACTCTATTGGGGAATTTTTAAAGAAAGGAAAAAGAGCAGAATAAAAAAAAGAACGATGAAGATGACTCTCTAAAAAGAAAAATTATAAAATAAAAATAAAAACCTATCAAACGTGGATACCAACCCTAATGGCCATGACATGCACATATAGCATATCCTTCATCGTTAGTTCGCCTTTCATAAACTTTGTTTGGGGCTTTCCCATCTAATTCTTAATCTTTGTTCAATTTGTAGTGCCCGAAGGATTTTCACTATCAAGCCTCTCTCATTTCGGTTTTTCTCTCAGCGTTCATCGCCTTATTGTGCCTGTGAAGGTTTTTCACCGCTAAGACTCTCTCATTTGTATTACTCTTCAACTGGGGATTGGGGGTGTTACTGCTTAGACACTCTCATATTTCTTCAGCTGGAGATTAGAGTCTTTTCTGCTGGGAATCAGAGTGTTACGTTCTGATAAAACTCTCTTATTTGCCCGACTTGGCTTCTTTTGAAAATTGGTCAAAAGGTCTTTCTTTGGACCGTAATGTGGGATTTGGATAGGGCTATAAAGAAAGGGTATTAAAGGTTCAAAACAAATCAATTTGGTTTCATAATTTACGATTTTTGGACCTAGATTTATTTATAATAAACATAATTTTTGCCCCAGTTTCTTGTTTGGGGATTTTGATTTTTATTTACACTATGACCGAGTTGTGAAGCGCGTACGTATCCTCTTTGAGGAATCAGGTCAAACGTAGTTCCCAATTACTCGTTGTTTCAGTTTTCCTTTTCATTTTTTTTCTTTTTCTTTTCTATTTTTTTTTATTGTTTTTGTTGTTTTTCCTATTTTCTTTTTCTTTCTATTTTTCTTTATCTCTTTTTCTTCTTTGTTGTTGTTTTTTTTTGCTTTTGTTGTTTTCATTTCTTTTTTTTTTGTTTTTCTTTATCTTCCATGTTTGTGTTTCTAATCTTTTCTAGTGATTTTGAAGGAGGGGTATGCAAGAAAATACATAAGGCTCAAAGGGCTAACGAAGGATAAAGTGTTTGGGTAGTAGAACAAAATGCCTTCGTCATTCCAATCTTTAAAATATGCCAAGTGCAACCAACACGATTAACATTTGTCATATCTTTAAAGCACTGTTGGGCTGTCACGACCCCAAACCCCAGTCGTGATGGCGCCCAACACATTGCTAGGCAAGCCCGAGCATCTTATCCAATTAAACCAGCCAAGTATAGTTAATACTGATTAATCGGCGTGATTAGCCTATTTTCATAACAAATTAAGAAGTGTAGAACTGAAATACAAGAACACAGTCCCAACCAAATCGTGGCGTCACAAGTCTGAGCCTCTACAAATGAGATCTACTACAAAATCAAGTCTAACTAGAATGGAGACAACAAAGTCATAAAAAGAAAGAGGTCAGGTACTGCGGACGTTGACAGCTACCTCGAAGTCTCCACACAATGGGGATAATAAAGTAGTTGCGATAGCTCAACTGCCCTCCTGAACCTGTATATCTGCACAAAAAGTGCAGGGGAGTGGGGTGAGTATATTTTAACTCAGTGAGTAACAATAATAAACAATAACTGAAAATGAGAACTCATGTACTATCACTAAACAGTTCTAAGGCAACCCCCACAGGTTAGTCATCACTATAATGAGTACTCTGATCTCCAGTCCACATCTATCTCATCTAGGTCCCACACTGACCCCATCCTCGCTCGTACCACTACGGTATACAGCCATCTCAATATATGGAGACATATACATATGTCT
Organism: Nicotiana noctiflora; assembly: GCA_032618575.1. Taxonomy (NCBI): domain Eukaryota; kingdom Viridiplantae; phylum Streptophyta; class Magnoliopsida; order Solanales; family Solanaceae; genus Nicotiana; species Nicotiana noctiflora. Next base: position 33,115 of record JASVEL010010873.1, on the reverse strand, counting down.
ATAACATATAAATATTTCAGTATATATATGAATATGAATAAGTATAATGATGCGGCGCGCAGCCCGCTCCAATACATATACCGGTACGGTGCGCAGCCCGCTTCATTTAACGTCGACGACGCTCACTGGGGTGTATACAGACTTCGGAGGGGCTCCCTAGGCCCAAGCACTATAATACCGCAGCGTGCAGCACGATCCACACAAATATTACTGCGGCGTGCGGTCCGATCCAATATATATATATGTATATATCTCTATACTGCTGCGGCGTGCAGCCCGATCCCATGATATACACCAGCGCTCACTGAGAATGTGTGCGGACTCGGACTCCGAAGGGGCTCCTACAGCCCAAGCGCAATAATACTGCGGCGTGCAGTCCGTTCCACATGTATATCACTGCGGCGTGTAGTCCAATCCACATATACATTACTGCGACGTGCAGTCTGATCCAATACATATAGTGCTGCGGCGCGCAGCCCGATCCACGGCGTGCAGCCCGATCCAATATAGGTATATATATATATAATACCTCATAATGGGTCCTCGACCCTATTCCAGTCAGTATATACTTGGCCTCTCAGGCCCAATATAATATATCACAGTGGGTCCTTGACCCTGTCTCGGTCAATATAGACTTGGCCTTTCAGGCCCAATATAACATCTCATAGTGGGTCCTTGACCCTATCTCATCTCAATCGGTATAGACTTGGCCTTTCAGGCTCACTCAGCTAGAACAGGGAATTCCACCCTAGATAATCTCTCTCAATGTACACAACTAGTACGGTCTCATATTATGCTATACAACTAGAGCTATGACTGAGTGTATGTTTCCAACACGATATAATGGTCACCTAGCTCTATAGGTTCCCTAATGCTCTACAGATCGGCACAAGGCCCCAAACATGACTATTAGCCCAATTGTACAGTTATAATCTCATTAACAGTCATACAACACAGTATTCTATTAGCCGGGAAGGACCAAGTCCGAACCCTCAATCATAATGTCACTACGCCCGTCAGAGAACGCGTGTCTCATCTCAATATAGCACTGTGAAGTGCTAGTACGGGGTTTCAAACCCTCAGTACATTGTTTACTACTACCACTCACCTCGAACCGGTAGAAGCTTCATGCCAGCGATGCCTTAGCTCCTCGAACTGGCATCCACGCACGTCAAAACTAGCCAAAATCAGTACAAATATATCAAAATAGGCTAATGGAACATAACCCAATCGAAAGAACTCGAAAAATATTAAGAATCACGAAATTGGCAAAACCCGAGCCCCGGGCCCACATCTCGAAAAATTTCGAAATTTATATTTCCGGAATCCTCGTCTCGCCACGAGTCCGTACATACCAAATTCACATAAATTAGAGTTCATTTGTCCCCTTAAATCACTATTTCTATCCAAGAGGGTTTTCTACCCTTTTCAACAAAAATTCTCAAATTAAACACTAAAACTTGCAATAGATTCGAGTTATACCACCAAAATTGAGTTAAGAACACTTACCCCGTTGTTCTCTCCAAAAATCCCACGAAAAATCGCCCTATCCGAGCTCCAAATCGTCAAAAATGGCAATATATTTTCGGACACTGTTCATGGTCACTGTTCACAACAGATTTTTCTGCATTTTTTGCCCATTTTCTAAGTCCGGAATTATTCCGAGACACCTCCGAAACACTCCCGAGCCCTCGGGGCTCCAAACCAAATATGCACATTGACTCTAAAACATCACACGAACTCGCTCGAGTGATCAAATCGCCGAAATAACATCAAAATCATCAATTTTCATCAAATTAAGGCCTAAGTTTCCAAAAATACACTTTCGATCAAAAACCCGACCAAACGATGTCCGAATGACCTGAAAATTTGTAGACATATCCAAAATCACCTTACGAAGCTACTGCAACAGTCGGAATTCCATTCCGACTCCCGGATCAAAATATCACCCATCAATAAGATTCCGCCAAAATTTCAACTTCGCCAAAATAGGCTAACTTCTTCACCGGACCTCCAAAATTACTTCCAATTGCACTTCTAAGTCTTAAATCATCCCCCGAAACTAACCGAATCATCGGAATTCAGTTCCGAGCCCTCTAACTCACAAGTCAACGTTGGGTCGACTTTTCCAACTTAAGCTTTCCTTAAAGAGATTAATTGTCCCTTTTCCTACCAAAATCGATCCGAATTGACTCAAAGTTTGCACACAAGTCACATTCGACATTACGGACTTGTAACAACTTTTGGAATCGCATTCTGACCCCGATATCAAAATTTTCACTTCCGGTCGAATTTTCTCATAAACCTTCAAATTCCTATATTTAGCCAAATGGCTTCAAAATGACCTCCGGACATCCGAATTCACTTCCGATCGCTTTCCCAACTCCAAAATCACCATATGGATCTATTCCCAGACTCGGAATCCCAAATGGACATCTATAACTCTAAAATGCCTTCCAACCCAAATTTATGAAATTTTTCTAAAATACTAACTTCCACCATATACGCCGAAATTCTCACGGGTTATCAAAAACCAAATCCGGACATACGCCCTAGTTCAAAATCATCATACGATCATGCTGGAACTTTTAGATCCCAATTTCGAGGTCATTTACTCAAATTTCCAATCCTAGTTCATTTCTTCAACTTTAAGCTTTCAAAATGAGAATTTCCATTTAGATTTGACTCCAAACTTCCTGAATTTTAATTCTGACCATACATACAAGTCAATATACCTGAGATGAAGTTGTTCATGGCCTCAATCTGCTGAATGACGTGTTGGGGCTCAAAACGACCGGTCGGGTCGTTACAATCTCCCCCACTTAAACATACGTTCGTCCTCGAACGTGCTGAGAACTATAATGATGTAGTCTCAAATAACTTGTTTAACACATCATGCACCTTCCCGTGCTACCACTACTTAGTTGAGCACATTAGCTATATAATTTTGTAGATATAATTCTTTATTCAAGCGAATAAGCCATTAGGCCAAATTCCAACACCCTGAATTTCCTGCCAAGTCTGTTTCCATCATTCGACCACCATATCAATCTCCACACGTTGTACCCAAACATTAATGCATAACTTTGTTGAATTTACACTTCGCATAACTTTACTCATATGACCACAATAACATTCTTTATTACTACAGTTGCATACAATACCCAAATACCGATGGAAACCTCTTATTAGTTGAAGTCTTATTCCAACACTTTCATATACTGCCAACGATAAATAAAACACGGGCTAACCCGTAACAATTCCTCGGATCCACCATTTATGAAGCCATTTCTCTTTTGACTGATATTACAACGGATTTTGGAGCCAAACCTCGATATTACCTTTCTATCTAGCTGAAATCATGTATGTTCGCACTCATTAATGACTCCAACGATCATTTCGATTATAACACACCACGGTGGTAATATGACACCTCCTCATCGGCCTAAACCACGACGAGCAAAACACAGACTCCAATAAGAAATGATCTGAACACACTCGAATCATGACAACAGACTCACACAAAGAGCTATAATTCAAATTCTTCAATACCATCACAACACATAACTGAGATCTCGTCTCACATCATAGAATTAGAGTACCTGAATCCTCCTCGAAAGGTCATAACATCATGTGGCCTTGCCACAACTCATGATTCTATCCAAACACTATTACTCATGGAGCACCTCAAGTCACAATGCTCAAAACGGTCAGCCACACACATATTTAGGTCTGAACTCAAGCAATCAATCACACACGCGGTGATACATTTAGTATATGCTATCGAATCCTGTATGGGCACAAACGATGTGCTATTCCCCGAGCGATATCCAATACGGACTATTCCTCAGAAGAAAGGAAGTTTTGTATACAAGGTACATATAGGAAGCTATATTTCCCACATCACACTGTTGCGGCGTGCAACCGGTTCCAATAATATACCCGTGGCAGCGTGCCACCCAATCCAGATACCATACCTTTGGCGGCGTGCCACCCGATCCTGATACCATACATGTGGCGGCGTGCCACCCGATCCAAATACTATACCTGTGGCGGCATGCCACCCGATCCACGAATACATCTAGCAAGGAAAATGCACATCGAGTCAAGTTGATCATTGCAACAAACATATATATATAGCCTCAAGCTCGGCCATATGAAACGCATCCGACAAAGTTCCTCAATACTGGAGTTGAATCAATGGTAGATTACACTGACATCCGCCACGAAGGCCCAACTGACAAAGTAATACCTACCAGCCGTCTGCTGGCCCTAGGGTACATTTACCCTACTGGAGCATGATCTGATGCACTCTGCCACGCAGTTTGTGACATTTTTCTGACATAGTCCATATCACATTAGTCTAGACAACCCGGCTTATGACAACCAGTCTACAATCATATATCATTCAAATTGATCATATCAGGTAACAAAATAGCCACTAGAGCTTCCAATTTCCGATAACCGCTACACTGTGCCGATACACACGATATTCCATCGCTGCGTAGGCGGGTTACGAGAACTTCTAGTCTCCAACAAATACATAACACAGGAATCACTATGCCTGATTCCGTACTTCACCGTGCGATTACATAACGCACCTCAAGCGTCCATTCATACCACGAAAGCCATTCATAAATTTCACTATGTCATCAACGACTCAATTATTACAGTCGATCCAACGGGAGTATACCACCATATCGCTAGATATTATCAGTTTATTTTACCTGGCCCTTTTTACCATAGACTCTGCCGAAATACTAGTATAGCAGTACCATTCTCCTAAATCACCAGGAAGATTGATTCTTAAATCACCTGCAGCTGTCCGCGCTGCTCAATAATTTTATTGACTTCCCATATATTATGAACTGATCTCAAAACCTTGAATATGCCATTATCAACTTCCCATAACACATCGCGTATACCATATCACACTAAGACAACATGGAAATTCATATCCCTTTCCTCCGCTGCAAACATCGGCACACTCAACTAGTCAAGGACTTTCATGATCCCATATAGAGAAAACTCATTACCCATTCCAAGCCTTGCATATCAACAGGAAAAATGCACTCATTTTCAAACCACGGTAAAACACATCATAAACTCTTTCTCCTAATTTACATTGCATAAGTTAAACCGCCAGGACTGAGTCCTTATACCCATATCAAGTTACACAACTGCCAGCACTCAAGAGCTTTGCTGCACAATATCTACAAGACTCATTACTTCAACCACATACCAGGAATTAATCGTATTCCTTTTCATACCATTCTGGTTTATTAACAAATTGTTCCATTTACCCAGTTTCCTTTCTGATTCATCTTTAATTTCATATCAGTCTTTACTGTAGCACGACAATGCCTCAACCCTTTTTACCACACAAGACTCGTACACAAGACCACACGGTCTAAGGCTCACGGGCCGCTGAATACTCTCTCAAATGTTTCCCCGAGTACCACCTTCTACAATACTTTATTTTGAAGAACTTCCAGCGATTTTTTGAATTTGTTATCATTACTTCCCAATACTACATAGAATCCCATGTCACGACCCAAACCCTGGTCGTGATGGCGCCCAACACAATGCTAGGCAAGCCCGACCATATTATCTCTTAAACTAGCCAGTTATTAATTAAATTAAACTTAAACAGTAAATGATCATATCAGGTGATAAGCGAAATGTAAAGCATACAAAATACGGTCCCAACCATATCGTGGTGTCACAAGACTGAGCCTCTACAGAATAACATCCTAATACAAATAAGTATAGGCAAATAGGTAATCAACAAAATGATAAAGAAGGAGAAAATAAGCTCTGCGGACGCTGGCAGCTACCTCGTAATCTCCGCAAATGTAGAGAAGGATCAGCAGCTACAATGTCTCAACTGCTCTTGGGCACCTGTGGATCTTCACAGAAAGTGCAGGGGAGTGGGGTGAGTATATTTCAACTCAGTGAGTAATAATAACAAATAATAACTGAAAGTAAGAACTCTTGTGCTATCACTTAGCAGTTCTAAGGCAACCCTCACAGGAACGTCATGTAACGACCCGGCCGGTCGTTTTAGAAAATTACGCCCCAATCCCTAATTTAACTGTTTCCCTAAGTACATTGCTGCTATTGTGGTTTGCCGGGAGAGTCGGCCCTAAAATTTGAAGTATTATTGGGACACTTAGTCCCTAAATAAGAGCTTTAAAGATAGAAAATGGTCCGTAACCGGAACAGTGTTAAGACGATCTCGGAACGGAAATCCGATGGTTCCATTAGCTCCGTTGGGTGATTTCAGGGTTGGGAGCACGTTCGGAATGTATTTTGGAGGTCCTTAGCTCAATTAGGCTTGAAATGCCGAAGATTGAAATTTTGGCGAATCCAAACGATAGGTGAGATTTTGATCCGGGGGTCAAAATGAAATTTTGACAATTTCTGTAGCTTTGTTATGTGAATTTGGATATGTCCGCAAAGTTTCAGGTCATTCGGACGTCGTTTGGTCGGGTTTTAGATCGAATGTGCAATTCGGAAAGTTTTAAGAAATTTAAGCTTGAATTCAATGTGAATTATGGGTTTTGATGTTGTTAGACGTGTTTTTATGATTTGAATGAATTCGTATCGTGTTTTGGAGTATGTTGGTGGTTTTCGTTGGGGTCCCGGGAGCCTCGAGATGAATTCGAGGGTCCAAACGGACCAATTTGTGCCAAAAGGCACTGCTGTTCTGCTGCAATAATTGCAGACCAATTTTGCTCTCCGCGATCGCGGAGATGGCCACGCGATCGCGTAAGGTGTGGTGGTAATGCATCGCGATCGCGATGCCTAGGATGCGATCGCGTAAGGGAAAAGCCCGAAGTTCTGCGATCGCAAGGTGGAGGGTGCGATCGCGTAAGTCTGGGAGAGTATGCATCGCGATCGTATGAGGGAGTATGCGATCGCGTAGGGTAGTTTGGGGAGCCGGACGAGTTTGTTTTTCGCGATCGCGTTCGTGTCGTTTGCGATCACGTAGGGTCGCTCAGTTGTTCACTACGATCGCGTCCAGGATCACGCGATCGCGTAGAGGAAAATAAGGCCGCCCATATTTTGTGCATCGCAATTGCAAGCCCAGTGCTGCGATCGCGTAGAGTAAAATGGCCTGGCAGTGACTTTATGTCCAGAACATTTCAGTCGCGGTCTAACACACCAAAACCGCCATTTTTGAGCTCCAAGAGAGGATTTTGAAGGGGATCGGGAAATCATCGGGGGTAAGTTTCTTGACCCTAATTCGTTGGTTTATCATGAAATCCGTGATTATTTCACTGAAATTGGAAGATTAAAGGTGGGTTTGAGCCCTAGGCCTAAATGTTAGAAAATCTTTGATTTGAATGGGCAAATGGAATCCGATTTCGATAAATTTTATATTCACGGACTCGTATTGAGATAAGGAACCCGAAAATATAATTTTCGTGATTTTTTGATAAGCGTACCGAAAGTTGGGTTTTGGCAACTTGTGGGTTTTGATGCATTTTGAGTTATTTTGATTGGGTAATGCCCAATTGGCCTATTTTGATGTGATTCTATTGATTTTTATCAGATACTACACTTGTGGAGGCCGACATTCACGGCAAGAGGGTTATTTCTTAGCGGTTTTGTACCGAAATTGAGGTAAGTGGCTTGTCTAACCTCGTGTGGGGGACCTTCACCCCTAGGATATTATGTGATACTTTAAATGCCTTGTACGCGAGGTGACGGGTGAGTACATGCGCTGGTTGTTGAACACATACTTTACTTAAAAATGTTCGATGAGTGATATTCCTGTTTTTAGCTGTTAAATTCGATATTCCTACCCGGTAGCAGTTAGAAAAGCATGATTAGATAGTATTTAATTGCCTAGTTGCCTAATTGTCTTACTTGAGTTCTCTTGGTAATTGCTGACGCTGTTTATCGGCGAAGTTATAATTAAGCATATTATACTTCTCTCTGTGTATTCCTTTACTTGCTGTGTTTGTGGACTGCGGGTTCGATTCCTGGAGATCCTGAGATTTATTGAAATGTGGACTACGGGTTCGATTCCCGAGATCCTGAGTTGTTGGTAGGGACTACGGGTTCGATTCTCGAGATCTTGAGTTATTGGTAGGGACTACGGGTTCGATTCCCGAGATCCTAAGTTATTGGTAGGGACTGCGGGTTCGATTCGCGGAGATCCTGAGTTATTGAGATATTATTGAGACATGGGCTGCGGTTTCGATTCCCGGAGACCCAGAGGTACCGAAAATGGGACTGTGGGTTCAATTCCCACAGGTCCTGGACTTGTTTTATTGAGTTGGTTATTTGTTGTTAGCTTAATTGTGGACAGTTGCAGTAATCATCTTATTGTTGTTATTTCGGAAATTATTATCATTTAAACTATTTATTTTTGTTACCATCATTATTATTATTGTTTCTCAGTAGGGCCCTGACCTTCCTCGTCACTACTCCATCGAGGTTAGGCTTGGCACTTACCGAGTACCGCCGTGGTGTACTCATGCTACTCTTCTGCACACTTTTGTTGTGCAGATCCAGGTACATCAGGACAGGCTCATCCTAGGTGATTCCGCAGCATTCTGGAGACCTCGAGGTATGATCTGCTACGTCCGCAGATCCGGAGGCTTTCCTTCTATTCTAATAGTACTAGTTGACATTTTTCTTCATTTCGTTGTTAGATACTCTTTACACATAGAGCCACGGTTGTATTTCTCTTTTAGTCTGTGTTATCCGTGGGATTCCGGGTCTTGGTGGTGTTATATACAGTGTGTTCTTGACGGGTGTATGTGCCAAGCGGCACGGATTACACTTTATTTATATTATTCTGCTGTTATCCTATCTTTAACGTTCATAACTTGTATTTTCCGCAACGTGTTAGGCTTACCTAGTCGTGGGGACTTGGTGCCATCACGACATGTTCACGATTGGTGAACTAGGGTCATGACAAGTTGCTATCAAAGCTCTAGGTTCATAGGAGTCACGGGACGCAGACCGGTTACTTAGAGTCTCGCTGATCGATACGGAGACGTCTGTATTTATCTACGAGGGGCTATGTAACTGTTTAGGAAACTCTTCATTTCTTTTGGATTCCTTGTCGTGCGACATTTTTGGCATCAAAAATTTAAACTATTGCTTTCTATTCTCTCACAGATGGTGAGGACATGAGCTACTCGCGACGATCAGGTACCCGCGCCCCCTGTTGCCGCCGTCAGAGGCCGGGGCCGAGGTAGAGGACGAGGACGCACCCGAGGTGCAGCCACAGCACCCGCGCGCGCTGCCGCTGGGGTGCCACAGGTAGACCAGGTTGGAGCGCAGGCACCTGGTACACCGACTACAGCTGCTACTACTCCAGCACTACAGGAGACCCTGGCCCAGTTCATGAGTATGTATACCACTTTAGCCCAGGCAGGACTGCTTCCTCTCGTCGCAGCTACATCTCAGGCCGGGGGAGGGGCCCAAACTCCCGCAGCCGTTACACCGGAGCAGCGTGTGCCAGTAGGACAGGTTCCAGATGTTTTGGTTATGCCTCCTGCCGCCCCAGCACAGCCCGGAGGTGGACCAGCTGCCTCTGAGGACGAGCAGCGTAGATTGGAGAGGTTCAAGAAATATGAACCTCTAGTGTTTAGTGGTTTGGCTTCAGACGATGCATTGGGTTTTCTAGAGGAGTGTCACCGTATTCTTCGTACTATGGGGATTGTGGAGACCAGCGGGGTTTCCTTCACTGCTTTTCAGTTTCGTGGGGCCGCTTATGATTGGTGGCGCACGTATGAGTTGGATAGTCCAGAGGAGTCTGCTTCATTGACTTGGACGCAGTTTTCAGATCTGTTTTTGAGGGAGTTTGTTCCACAGAGCCTTAGGGATTCTTGGCGCTCGGAGTTTGAGCGGTTGCGACAGGGCTCCATGTCAGTATCGGAGTATGCTATCAGTTTCACCCGTCTAGCCGGGCATGCACCGGCTTTGGTAGCCACGGTTCGGGAGAGAGTGCGAAGATTTATTCAGGGCCTGATTCTGCCTATCCGATCCAGCATGGCCAGAGAGCTTGAGATAGATATATCTTATCAGCAGGCAGTTACCATTGCCAAGAGGATCGAGAGTATACTCCCTAGAGAGCGGAGAGAGAGAGAGGCCAAGAGGTCTCGCGAGTCGGGCCATTTCTCTGGTGCCCGCACTTTATCAGCCGGTCGTTTTGGCAAGGGTTATTCCGGCCGACCAGTTCACTCTGCATTGCCCGCAGCCGGTAGTACTCCAGGTCTTCCAGCACCTCAGGAGCCTTATTATGCTCCCCAGTTTCTAGTGCACCTCCTGCGCGGGGTCCTTCCAGGGGTCAGACTAGTGGGGGTGAGGCCGGTCAGTCACAGCCACCGCGTCCTCCCAGAGCTTGTTTTGAGTGCGGGGATACTCGCCACCTGGTTAGGGAGTGCCCCAGGCGCAGGAGAGGAGCCCCTCATCGGTCATCACAGCATTCGCGTGGTTCTCAGGGCCAGCAGGCTATCATTCCAGCTCCAACTGCCACTCCACCCACCCAGCCAGCCAGGGGCGGGGGTCAGGGTGCCAGAGGCCTCCCTCGAGAGGGGGGACATGCTAGATTCTATGCTATTCCCGATCGCACCGCGGCTGTTGCATCTGATTCTATTATTACAGGTATTATTCTGGTCAGTCGCAGGGAGGCATCGGTTCTATTCGACCCTGTTCCACTTTTTCATATGTGTCTTCTTACTTTGCTTCTCATCTGGGTGTGCCTCAGGATTCTTTGAGTGCCCCCATTTATGTTTCCACTCCGGTAGGTGATTCTTTGGCGGTGGACCGTGTATATCGGCCGTGTTTGGTTACCATTTGTGATTTTGAGACCAGGAGCGGATCTATTGTTGCTCGGGATGGTCGATTTTGATATTATTCTGGCAATGGACTGGTTGTTGCCCTATTATGCTATTTTTGATTATCATGCCAAGACCGTGACGCTGGCTATGCCAGGCATTCCACGTATTGAGTGAAGGGGTACTCTAGATCACACCCCTAGCCGTGTTATTTCTTTTCTCAGAGCTCAGCGTATGGTTGAGAAGGGGTGTGCCGCTTATCTAGCCTATGTGCGGGACGTCAGTATTGACACTCCCTCTATTGATTCTGTTCATGTGGTACGTGACTTTGCTGATGTATTTCCAGCTGATCTCCCGGGCATGCCGCCCGACAGAGATATTGATTTTGCTATTGACTTGTTGCCGGGCACTCAGCCCATTTCTATTCCACCGTACCGTATGGCTCCTTTTGAGTTGAAGAAGTTGAAGGATCAGTTACAGGAGTTATTGGGTTTTATTCGACCTAGTGTTTCGCCTTGGGGTGCTCCTGTATTGTTTGTGAAGAAAAAGGACGGTTATATGCGTATGTGTAATGACTATCGTCATCTGAACAAGGTTACAGTGAAGAACTGGTATCCTTTGCCCCGTATTGATGATTTATTTGACCAACTACAGGGCGCACATGTGTTTTCTAAGATTGATTTGCGCTCGGGGTATCACCAGCTGAAGATTCGGGAGCCAGATATCCCGAAGACTGCCTTCAGGACCCGGTATGGTCACTATGAGTTCCTCGTGATGTCTTTTGGGCTTGACTAATGCCCCAGAAGCCTTTATGCATTTGATGCACAGTGTGTTCAAGCCATATCTGGACTCGTTCGTGATTGTTTTCATTGATGATATTCTAGTATATTCCCGGAGTCGGGAAGAGCACGAACAGCATTTGAGGATAGTGCTTCAGATTCTGAGGGAGAAGCAGCTTTATGCCAAGTTCTCTAAATGTGAATTCTGGTTGAGTTCGGTGGCATTTTTGGGCCACGTGGTGTCGAGTGATGGTATTCGAGTAGATCCGAGGAAGGTGGAGGCCGTGCAGAGTTGGCCCAGACCCTCATCCACTACTGAGATTCGCAGTTTCCTTGGTTTGGCGGGCTATTACCGTCGTTTCGTAGGGGTTCTCTTCGATTGCAGCACCTATGACCAGATTGACCCAAAAGGGTGCCCCTTTCTAGTGGACAGACGAGTGTGAGGCGAGCTTTCAGAAGCTCAAGACAGCTTTGACTTCGGCCCCTATATTGATGTTTCCTACAGGTACGGGGTCCTATACCGTATATTGTGATGCCTCAAGAGTTGGACTCGGCGCGGTATTGATGCAGGACGGTAGGGTGATTGCCTACGCGTCGAGACAGCTGAAGCTGCATGAGAAGAATTACCCTGTTCATGATTTGGAGCTAGCTACCATTGTTCACACCTTGAAGATTTGGCATCATTACTTATATGGGGTCCCTTGTGAGATCTACACTGATCACCGGAGCTTGCAGCACTTGCTTAAGCAGAAGGACCTGAATATGCGTCAGAGGAGATGGTTTGAGCTACTAAAGGACTATGATATTACTATTCTCTATCATCCGGGCAAGGCTAATGTGGTTGCGGATGCCTTGAGTCGTCGAGCAGAGAGTTTGGGGAGTTTAGCATATCTACCAGTTTTAGAGTGGCCTATGGCGATGGATGTTCATTCTCTAGCCAGGCAGTTTGTTAGATTGGATTTTTCGGAGCCCAGCCAGATTTTGGCATGTGTGGTTTCTCGGTCTTCTCTATTTGACCGCATCAGGGAGCGTCAGTTCGACGACCCTCATTTGCTTGTCCTTCAGGATAGAGTTCGGCATGGTGATGCTCGAGATGTTACCATCGGGGATGATGGAGTTATGAGGATGCAGGGGCGTATCTGTGTGCCTAATGTGGATGATCTTCGAGAGCTGATTCTAGCAGAGGCCCATAGCTCGCGGTATTCCATTCATCCGGGAGCCGCGAAGATGCATCAGGACTTGAAACAGCATTACTGGTGGAGGCGGATGAAGAGGGATATAATTGATTATGTTTCTAGATGCCTCAACTACCAGCAAGTGAAGTATGAGCATCAGCGTCCGGGTGGATTGATGCAACAGATCGAGATTCCCGAGTGGAAATGGGAGCGCATTACCATGGACTTTGTATCTAGACTTCCACGGACGGTTAGGAAGTTTGATTCCATTTGGGTCATTGTGGATCGGCTGACCAAGTCCGCCCATTTTATACAGGTGAGCACTACATATTCATCGGAGCGACTGGCGGAGATCTATATCAGGGAGGTAGTTCGGCTGCATGGTATTCCAGTTTCCATCATTTCAGATAGAGGCACTCAATTCACTTCACGGTTCTGGAGAGCTGTACAGCAGGAGTTAGGTACTCGGGTGGAGCTGAGCACAGCATTTCACCCCCAGACTGATGGGCAGTCCGAGCGCACTATTCGGATTTTGGAGGATATGCTCCGTGCGTGCGTGATTGAGTTTGGAGGTTCATGGGATCACTTCTTGCCACCGGCGGAGTTTGCTTATAACAACAGCTACCAGTCTAGTATTCAGATGGCACCGTACGAGGCCCTATATGGTAGGAGGTGCAGGTCTCCCATGGGTTGGTTTGAGCCGGGCGAGGCCAGGCTGCTAGGTACTGATATGGTTCAGGATGCAATGGACAAGGTCAAGGTGATTCAGGACAGACTTCGTGCAGCCCAGTCTAGACAGAAGAGTTATGCGGACAAGAAGGTTCGCGATGTGGCTTTTATGGTTGGTGAGCGGGTTCTGCTTCGAGTCTCGCCCATGAAGGGCGTTATGAGGTTTGGGAAGAAAGGGAAGCTGAGTCCCAGATTTATTGGCCCTTTTGAGATTTTGAGGCGTATTGGGGAGGTTGCCTACGAGTTAGCCTTACCTCCTAGTCTAGCTGGAGTTCACCCCGTATTTCATGTCTCCATGCTCCGGAGGTACCATGGTGACCCGTCGCATGTGTTGGATTTCAATTATGTTCAGCTAGACAAGGATCTGTCTTATGTTGAGGAGCCAGTAGCCATTCTAGACAGGCAGGTCAGAAAGCTAAGGTCAAAGAACATCGCTTCGGTAAAGGTTCGGTGGCGGGGCCAGCCGGTCGAGGAGGCGACTTGGGAGACCGAGCAGGATATGCGCAGCCAGTACCCTCATCTTTTCACTACTCCAGGTATGTTTTCTATGCTCGTTCGAGGATGAACGAATCTTTAAGGGTGGGAATATGTAACGACCCGGCCGGTCGTTTTAGAAAATTCGCCCCAATCCCTAATTTAACTATTTCCCTATGTACATTGCTGCTATTGTGGTTTGCCGGGAGAGTCGGCCCTGAAATTTCAAGTATTTTGGGACACTTAGTCCCTAAATGAGAGCTTTAAAGATAGAAAATGGTCCGTAACTGGAACAGTGTTAAGACGATCTCGGAACGGAAATCCAATGGTTCCATTAGCTCCGTTGGGTGATTTCAGGGTTGGGAGCGCGTTCGGAATGTATTTTGGAGGTCCTTAGCTCAATTAGGCTTGAAATGTCGAAGGTTGAAATTTTGGCGAATCCGAACGATAGGTGAGATTTTGATCCGGGGGTCGGAATCGAATTCCGACAATTTCTGTAGCTTCATTATGTGAATTTGGATATGTCCGCAAAGTTTCAGGTCATTCGGACATCGTTTGATCGGGTTTTAGATCGAATGTGCAATTCGGAAAGTTTTCAGAAATTTAGGCTTGAATTCGATGTGAATTATGGGTTTTGATGTTGTTAGACGTGTTTTTATGATTTGAATGAGTTCGTATTGTGTTTTGGAGTATGTTGGTGGTTTTCATTGGGGTCCCGGGAGCCTCGGGATGAATTCGGGGGTCCAAACGGACCAATTTGTGCCTAAAGGCACTGCTGTTCTGCTGCAATAATTGCAGAGCAATTTTGCTCTTCACGATCGCGGAGATGGCCACGCGATCGCGTAAGGTGTGGTGGTAATGCATCATGATCGCGATGCCTAGGATGCGATCACGTAAGGGAAAAGCCCGGAGTTCTGCGATCGCAAGGTGGAGGGTGCGATCGCGTAAGTCTGGGAGAGTATGCATCGCGATCGCGTAAGTCTGGGAGAATATGCATCGCGATCGCGTGAGGGAGTATGCAATCGCGTAGGGTAGTTTGGGGAGCCGGACGAGTTTGTTTTTCGCGATCGCGTTCGTGTCATTTGCGATCGCGTAGGGTCGCTGAGTTGTTCACTGCGATCGCGTCCAGGATCACGCGATCGCGTAGAGGAAAATAAGGTCGCCCATATTTTGTGCATCGCGATCGCAAGCCCAGTGTTGCGATCGCGTTCTCTTGGTAATTGCTGGCGCTGTTTATCGGCGAAGTTATAATTAAGCATATTATACTTCTCTTTGTGTATTCCTTTACTTGCTGGTGTTTGTGGACTGCGGGTTCGATTCCCGGAGATCCCGAGATTTATTGAAATGTGGATCGCGGGTTCGATTCCCGGAGATCCCGAGATTTATTGAAATGTGGACTACGGGTTTGATTCCCGGAGATCCCGAGATTTATTGAAATGTGGACTACGGGTTCGATTCCCGTAGATCCCGAGATTTATTGAAATGTGGACTGCGGGTTCGATTCCCGGAGATTCGAGATTTATTGAAATATGGACTACGGGTTCGATTCCCGAGATCCCGAGTTATTGGTAGGGACTACGGGTTCGATTCCCGAGATCCTGAGTTATTGGTAGGGACTACGGGTTCGATTCCCGAGATCCTGAGTTATTGGTAGGGACTACGGGTTCGATTCCCGAGATCCTGAGTTATTGGTAGGGACTGCGGGTTCGATTCCCGGAGATCCTCAGTTATTGAGATATTATTGAGACATGGGCTGCGGTTTCAATTCCCGGAGACCCTGAGGTACCGAAAATGGGACTGTGGGTTCAATTCCCACAGGTCCTGGACTTGTTTTATTGTGTTGGTTATTTGTTGTTAGCTTAATTGTAGACAGTTGCAGTAATCATCTTATTGTTGTTATTTCAGAATTGTTGTCATTTAAACTGCTTATTATTATTATCATCATTATATTATTGTTTCTCAGTAGAGCCCTGACCTTCCTCGTCACTACTCCATCGAGGTTAGGCTTGGCACTTACTGAGTACCGCTGTGGTGTACTCATGCTACTCTTCTGCACACTTTTGTTGTGCAGATCCAGGTACATCAGAGCAGGCTCGAGCTAGGTGATTTTTCCGCCGCATTTGGGAGACCTCGAGGTATGATCCGCTACGTCCGCGGATCCGGAGGCTTTCCTTCTATTCTAATAGTACTAGTTGATATTTCTCTTCATTTCGTTGTTAGATACTCTTTACATATAGAGCCACAGTTGTATTTCTCTTTTAGTCAGTGTTATCCGTGGGATTCCGGGTCTTGGTGGTGTTATATACAGTGTGTTCTTGACAGGTGTATGTGCCAAGCGGCACGGATTACACTTTATTTATATTATTCCGCTATTATCCTATCTTTAACGTTCATAACTTGTATTTTCCGCAACGTGTTAGGCTTACCTAGTCGTGGGGACTGGGTGCCATCACGACATGTTCACGATTGGTGAACTAGGGTCGTGACACGTCATCACTGTAGTAAGTACTCTGATCTCAAGTCCACATCTATCTCTACAAGATCCCACACTGATCAAACCCTCACTCGTACTCCTACGGTGTACGACCATCTCAATATATGAAGATACATACCTATGTCTATAATGTATAAGTATTTAAGTAGGTAATAGGATATGAATAAGTATAATGTTGCGGCGTGCAGCCCGCTCCAATACATATACCGCTGCAGCGCGTAGCCCGCTCTATTTAACGTCGACGGCGCTCACTGGGGGTGTATACAGACTTCGGAGGGGCTCCCTAGGCCCAAGCGCTATGATGTTGCGGCGTGCAGCCCGATCCACACATATATTACTGCGGCGTGCAGTTCGATCCAATATATATATGTATATATATTTATACTGCTGCGGCGCGCAGCCCGATCCCATAATATATACAGTGCTCACTGAGAATGTGTGCAGACTCAGACTCTGAAGGGTCTCCTACAGCCCAAACGCAATAATACTGCGGCGTACAGTCCGTCCCACATGTATATTACATGTGTATTACTGCGGCGTGCAGTCCGTCCCACATGTATATTACATGTATATTACTGCGGCATGTAGTCCGATCCAATATATATACTGTTGCGGCGTGCAGCCCGATCCAATATAGGTATATATATATAATACCTCATAATGGGTCCTCGACCCTATCCCAGTCAGTATATACTTGGCATCTCAGGCCCAATATAATATATCACAGTGGGTCCTTGACCCTGTCTCAGTCAATATAGACTTGGCCTTTCAGGCCCAATATAACATCTCATAGTGGGTCCTTGACCCTATCTCATCTCAATCGGTATAGACTTGGCCTTTAAGGCTCGCTCAGCTAGAACAGGGAATTCCACCCTAGATAATCTCTCTCAATGTACACATCTAGTACGGGCTCATATTATGCTATACAGCTAGAGCTACGGCTGATTGTATGTTTCCAACACGATATAAGGGTCACCTAGCTCTATAGGTTCCCTAATGCTCTACGGATCGGCACAAGGCCCCAAACATGGCTATCAACCCAATTGCATAGTTATAAACTTATTATCAGTCATAACACACAGTATACTATTAGTCAAGAAGGACTATGTCCGAACCCCCAATCACAATGTCACCACGCCCGTCATAGAACGCGTGTCTCATCTCAATATAGCACTGTGAAGTGCTAGTACGGGGTTTCAAACCCTCAGTATATTGTTTACTACTACCACTCACCTCGAACCGGTAGAAGCTTCATGCCCGCGACGCCTTAGCTCCTCGAACCGGCATCCACGCACGTCAAAACTAGCCAAAATCAGTACAAATATATCAAAATAGGCTAATGGAACATAACCCAATCAAAAGAACTCGAAAAATATCAAAAATCACGAAATTGGCAAAACCCGAGCCCCGGGCCCACATCTCGAAAAATTTCGAAATTTATATTTCCGGAATCCTCGTCTCGCCACGAGTCCGTACATACCAAATTCACAAAAATTGGAGTTCATTTGTCCCCTTAAATCACTATTTCTATCCAAGAGGGTTTTCTACCCTTTTCAACAAAAATTCTCAAATTAAACACTAAAACTTGCAATAGATTCGTGTTATACCACCAAAATTGAGTTAAGAACACTTACCCCGTTGTTCACTCCAAAAATCCCACGAAAAATCGCCCTATCCGAGCTCCAAATCGTCAAAAATGGCAATATATTTTCGGACCTCAAATATATTCTGTCCGGCACTATTCACGGACACTGTTCACGGACACTGCTCATGAACACTATTCACGGACACTGTTCATGGTCACTGTTCATGGTCACTGTTCACAGCAGATTTTTCTGCATTTTCTGCCCATTTTCTAAGTCCGGAATTATTCCGAGACACCTCCGAAACACTCCCGAGCCCTCGAGGCTCCAAACCAAATATGCACATTGACTCTAAAACATCACACGAACTCGCTCGAGTGATCAAATCGCCAAAATAACATCAAAATCATCAATTTTCATCAAATCAAGGCCTAAGTTTCCAAAAACTTCCAAAAATATACTTTCGATCAAAAACCCGACCAAACGATGTCCGAATGACCTGAAAATTTGCAAACATATCCAAAATCACCTTACGAAGCTACTGCAACAGTCGGAATTCCATTCCGACTCCCGGATCAAAATATCACCCATCGATCAGATTCCGCCAAAATTCCAACTTCGCCAAAATAGGCTAACTTCTTCACCGGACCTCCAAAATTACTTCCAATTGCGCTTCTAAGTCTTAAATCATCCCCCAAAACTAACCGAATCATCGGAATTCAGTTCCGAGCCCTCTAACTCATAAGTTAACGATGGGTTGACTTTTCCAACTTAAGCTTTCCTTAAAGAGATTAATTGTCCCTTTTCCTACCAAAATCGATCCGAATTGACTCAAAGTTTGCACACAAGTCATATTCGACATTACGGACTTGTACCAACTTTCGGAATCGCATTCTGACCCCGATATCAAAATTCACTTCCAGTCGAATTTTCTCATAAACCTTCAAATTCCTATATTTAGCCAAATGACTTCAAAATGACCTCCGGACATCCGAATTCATTTCTGATCGCTTTCCCAACTCCAAAATCACCATACGGATCTATTCCTAGACTGGGAATCCCAAATGAACATCTATAACTCTAAAATGCCTTCCAACCCAAATTTATGAAATTTTTCTAAAATATTAACTTCCACCATATACGCCGAAATGCTCACGGGTTATCAAAAACCAAATCCGGACATACGCCCTAGTTCAAAATCATCATACGAGCATGCTGGAACTTTTAGATCCCAATTCCGAGGTCATTTACTCAAATTTCCAATCCTAGTTCATTTCTTCAACTTTAAGCTTTCAAAATGAGAATTTCCATTTAGATTTGACTCCAAACTTCCTGAATTTTAATTCTGACCATACACACAAGTCAATATACCTGAGATGAAGTTGTTCATGGCCTCAATCTGCTGAATGACGCGTCATGGCTCAAAACGACCGGTCGGGTCATTACACAAAACTCTCATTTTCATTATTATGAACGACCCCATGTTAATTTGGCCAGTTTGCCTTTACGGTTTTCCGCTTGTTTTGCTCGCCCCAGATTCACATGACTCAGGCTCCAAATAATGTCAAACCATTCTTATTACCTTTAAATATTCTGATTGCCTCTCAATGGCTTTGCGATTAACTTTTAAGATCATGCCAAAATTAGGTGTGCATGCCATGTCACTAGAGTTGACCGAAAAGAAAAGACTATAAAGAGGAAAGACTTAAATCAAAGAAAAATGACTAGAAATAATAGAACTTAAGAGAATTGCATTAGACAGACTAGGAAAGAGTTGGTACAACAAAACAAGCACAATAAACTGAGGTACAACCCTTGGAACAAACCTAGACAATACTAAATGAGGTATTACGACCAACAAAAATATGGACAAAATAGAAGTATAGAAGGGTTTGAGTTTCAAGACAATATCCCGATTACAACCCTGAAATAATCTGGACAATAGAAATGACAACAAAATAAGCCACCAAAAACTCCACTCTGGTTGACCAAGAAATGGAGTGTCTTCTCAATTACCAAGCACGACTTTTTGGCCACTAAGCTTCGCATCAATATTACCAAGGCCAGTATCTGCTTCAATATTTTCAGCTTTAGTCAGGTAAAGGACTCTGCGATATTCTTCATGTCACTGTCTTGGATCACAATCAGGTTTTCCTAGATCTTGTGTTTCTGGCTCACCGCAAACCAACCATCTCAATTTTCTCAACAATTCAAAATAAAATATGTTAGAAATGGACTCAGTCGCTCCCCCTTTATTATTATTATCAACATTTTAACTTTTTTTTTTCTTTCGATTGTTTTTTCATCATTTTTCATTTTTCATTATTTTTTTTATTGTGGTCGAATCTTATGGAGATTGCCTACGTATCATGACCCCGCATGAATCAGACCGTGTGTAGTTCATGCCAATGAAAGGTCAAAAGTATAAAATATTTTTTTTAAGGAATTTTTTCAATTTTCACAATAAAAAAACTTGATTACAAAGTTTTAAAAACTGACCATACTAACAAACTTTGACGAAAAGAATACTTACGTACGTGAAAATCAAATACCACGTGCTCTAATCAAAAGAAATATGAATTAAAAAACAAACTGGCATATTCCTTCCATTTTTGCCAATTTCAACCAGATGGCTATTTCTGCAAACGTGGCCCCTTCTCAATTTCACATAAATTTTGAGGCTGGGAAGGATTATTTTACAAACTTATTCGTTCTTTTACGGAAATAGCCTTTCGGCAACTAAAAGATACTCTAAGGCTATCTCGGCAAGAATGATAATACACTGTCAAAGATGGCTCGGCTTATTTTGACCAAAAATCCAAAGGGCATTCACTTGCCTACTGACCATTTTTCTTGTTTTCTTTCAAGTTAAATAAAAAAACCCTGGATTTGCAAACACGGCCTTTCAGCGCCCTGAGACAAAGATTTTAAGGTTGCATTAGCTAATCGACCAAAAATCTAAAAAATAACCAAAGGTGGCTGTTTATGCAAAGTCAGCCTTCCGGCGTTCCTTTCGGTAACATTCGACTATTTTTGACAAAAATAACATCACCCGACTTATTTATGGCAAAATTAAAATTTTGACATTTTTTATTTTTTTTTCAAATTGAAAATAAAAATTCGATATTGCAAATACGGCCTTTCAGCGCCTCGGGGACGAAGATTCTAAAGCTGTGTGGGTCAATCGGTCAAAATCTAAAAAATGACCCAAAGGTGGCTGTTTATGCAAAATCAACCTTCCAGCGTCCCTTTCGGGAACATTCAACTATTTTTGACAAAAACAACATCACTAGAGTTCTTTACGACTATTTTTCTTGTTTTTTCAAAAATAGAAAACCCAATATTGCAAACACGACCTTTCAGTGTCTCGGGGACGAAGATTTTAAGGTTGTGTGGGTCAATCAACCAAAAATCTACAAAATGACCCAAAGGTGGCTGTTTATGCGAAGTCAGCCTTTCGGCGTACCTTTCGGGAACATTCAGCTATATTTTACAAAAGAGGCATCACCCGATTAATTTATGATAAAAATGCTCCCCGCCCCCGGGTGGTAGTATGTAGTCGCGAATGAGTCTCCTTCAATGGTTAGACCGGAAGTGGTCGGGGTCCAGTTCGCCTATATTTTGACATTTTTTGGCAATTTTTGCAAAGGAGAGGTTGGACCTGATGAGGGTTGCTTACATATCTCACATCCGGTGAGAATCAAACCAGCGTAGTTCGATGGATAAGACAAACTACTTTTGAAAACAACAACATTTCCTTTTCTTTTATTTAATTATTTTTTTAAATTTTATTAACAAGCAAAACAAACTATTTTGAAAACCAGACTATTATTTTTTTTTCTTTTCCAATTCATTAGCATATAAAATGAACTATTGTATTTTTATTTTATTGACAAATAAATAACTATTTTTTAGAATAAAATCACGCATTTTATTAATAAATAAAGCAATTTTTTTTTATAAAAAGCGTTTTTTTTTCTTTTTTTAAGTAAAAAAAAAAAGCTATTTTAAAAATAACAATTCTATTTTTTTTCAAAGTTCGGTAGAGTTTTGACACTACTTTGGCATCGGTTTGTTTCTAAAAAATGAGTAGTTATCTCTCTACAGTGTTATTTCAATTTTTTTTATTTTCCCCAAAGCTAGTCAGCATGCAATTCTGAAGCAAATAAATGCGTAAAACAAACAGGATGCAGTAGGATGGTCTTTTTCTTTTCAGGTTGCATGTCCTAGACGGACCCAACCCCTGTGTTGAGTCCCCTAAGTCAAATGCACATAATGCAAATAATCGTTCCTACTAGGTATCACGCATGAGGATTGTTATACTAGGTAAAACCTAGGTAGGTGTTCTAGACTATGTACCCGAGCGGACAACTCGAGTCGAGGAGGGGCAACGTACCAAGCACCAAAAGGCCACCCGGCTTAGTAACTTGTCCAACCTTTTTCTTATTTCAGGGTCTTTGATACTAACAGAATAGGGAGTCTCAACAAGTAAGCACATCCCCGAATGTGAGAAGAGAATGTTTCGGCACAGTTTATATTTACAGTTCAAACAATATTAAAGCGGAAAAAAGCATCATTTTGCACATTAAGCATATATCATAAAAATGTCAGATAATAAACAAAGGCAAATACAACAATTATAATAAGCTCGAATTTCTAACCCTGAACCAGCGGTTCTAGGTTTTCTTCCCCAGCATAGTCGTCAGAGCTGTCACACCTCCTTTTGGCGCTACCCGCGATGGCACGAGGAAATTTTTCCAATTAAAGGACAATCAAAACGGGATTTATTTATTCAATTCAGAGTTGCCACTTGGGAGATTTAAGGTGTCCCAAGTCACCGGTTTGAATCTCAAATCGAGGAAAACATTGACTCTGTATTACGGTCCGCAAACCAAAAATCCGGATAAGAAATTCTGTTAACCCGGGAGAAGGTGTTAGGCATTTTCGAGTTTTGTGGTTCTAGCACGGTTGCTCAACTGTTATATTTAGCTTAAATTATCTGATTTTTAATACATGTTTTTGACTATATGCTTTTAACTTTGAACCGCTTTTTATTATTTGATGAAAATTGCAACGTCGTGAAAATGCATCTCGAACCATGTCACACCAGTGCACCCATGGTTGTCGACACATTTCAACTCCGTTGAGATTTGGATTTGGGTCACATAAATATGCACCTGAACTTAAGAAGGTAAATTATTAGAAGCGCGCCTAAAGCAATTACGCTTTTTTTTTTCAAATTTGCGAGGACCGGGAAAAATTCACTAAAGGGCATACCTTGATTTATTCCCAAGGGTTTTATTATTTGAAGTTGTCATAATCGGGTCACATGAAATGCATTCCCGAACTTTAATTTATGTATTATGACCATACCATGGAAACCGTACCCACAACCATATTATTCATTACTAATTGCACCTGAAGCCAACTACGATATGTGAGTTATTCTATGAAGAATTGTCTTATGCATTAATTTTAGGAAAAAAAAAATGGAAATGGGCCAACTAAATTCAACCCGAATACATGGTCTAAATGACTAAAATGAAAGAAAGAATGAAAACCTAAAAATTAATGACATAGTACGCATGCTTAAAATCTATTGCACTTGCCCCAACATTTTCTTTGAAGTTTCTTTTTAAGAAACCAAAAACCAAAATGCTTTGCAATTTATTTTTAATAAATCCAAAACTCAATAACCTGCCACCATCAATCGGATCCACATTTTCTAGATAGTTTAAATTTTCAGTTTAAGAATCACAATTTAATATACTAACTCAATAAAGGTAGAGGTGTAAGCAAACAAATAAAGAAAATTAATCTAAAATAACCAACATGCTCATTTTCGGAAGCATGACAATGTTTGCCCAGCGTGCTTTTCTTTCCTTTATGTTGTGGCTGTGTATGTGTCATTTTCTTAGCAATTTGTTTTTAGGAATTGGAAACTTCATAGCTACTGTAACGAGCTAGTAAAATACATGATTCGACAACAAAATTCTAAAACAGTCCAAACATTCTACTGTAAATGTTTGGTCCAGACTTTACGAATAAAAAAAAAAAAAATTATGACTAACCCAAACGAACACTTAGAGAGACATTTTAGATACAAATCAACTTTTAAATATTGGTGGTACTTCATAATATCAAAAAAAGACTTTAACGACATAAAGAACTAATCGTGAACCATCATAATTCTATGAAGTATATGAGCAACACTGTTTTAAGAAAACAAAATCCAACCTATGAATTTCTACCAGATCCATAATCCAATAGATTCGACACCCTTAAACAGTATCATTTAAAAGTTTTTTGTTAAAATAGTCCCTGAAGCAAGTATGCTCACACAAGCTCAAATATGATATGTAAAACAAAACAAGTGACATGAATAACTACACCTAAGAAGTTGGAATAAAATGGATATCAAACCAAAATAAAATCAGGTCACATAGCCTACAGGTAGTATAGTGTTAGCACTGATCAAATTCTTTATCGTGATTTAACAAACAATATCATAACTTATCCAAAACTTCCTTTCTTATTAAATTCTCGAATCAAGCAATTCACACTATACATTTTTTAGCGCGTGTACTTGGTATTGGTAAAATAAGAAGCAGGACTGCTCAGCATAGCAATACTATACAACAACAACAACAACAACCAGTAACGGCCAGTAAACAGAGCAACCTACAACAACAACAACAACAACCCAGTATATTCCCAGAAAGTGGGGTCTGGGGAGGGTAATATGTAGACATGCCTTACCTCTACCCAAAAGGGCAGAGAGGTTGTTTCCAATCGACCCTCGGCGCAGGGAAAAGAAAGGCAAACAAAAAACAAAAACAAAAGCAGCATTAGTTACACCATCATACATCACATAAATAATTAACTAAACATAAGAGACATATGTACCATAAATAAATCGACATGCAATAATATTAAAACAATAGCAAATAGAAATGACTACCACAAGAGAAAGAAAACTAATTCTCTATGGGTGGCCCTACCGCGCCTCACCCACCCCGGAAAGGAGTACGAAAACTCTAAAAGCCCCTATCCTACAACCCTGATACTAGACCTCCAAACTTTCCTATCAAGGGCCATGTCCTCGGATATTCACATACTGGCCAAGTCATGCCTAATTACCTCTCCCCAGTATCTCTTAGGCCTCCCTCTGCCTCGCCTCACACCGACCACCGCTAGCCGCTCACAACTCCTCACCGGGGCATCGGGGCTTCTCCTCCGCACATGCCCGAACCACCGAAGCCTTGCCTCTCGCATCTTCTCATCCACTGGGGCCACCCCCACCTTCTCCCGAATAACTTCGTTCCTAATCTTATCTAACCTGGTGAGCCCGCACATCCACCTAAGCATCCTCATCTCCGCAACCTTCATCCTCTGAACATGCGATTTCTTCACCGGCCAACACTCCGTCCCATACAGCATGGCAGGTCTAACCACAGCTCTATAAAACTTCCCCTTAAGTTTCTGTGGCACTTTCTTATCACACAAGACTCCTGATGCAAGCCTCCACTTCGACCACCCCGCTGCTATACGGTGAGTGACATCCCCGTCTATCTCCCCGTCCCCCTGGATCACCGATCCAAGGTATCTGAAACTATCCCTCTTGGCTATGGCCCGAGATCCAATCATCACGCTCCCTCCCACTTCGCTCGGTTCAGCGCTAAACTTGCACTCCAGATATTCTGTCTTAGACCTGCTTAGTTTGAAGCCCTTAGACTCGAGAGTCTGTCTCCATTCCTCTAGCCTCTCGTTAACACCGACCCTCGTCTCGTCTACCAACACTATGTCGTCAGCAAATAGCATACACCAAGGCACATCCCCTTGAATATGCCGCGTCAAAGCATCCATCACCAAGGCGAACAAGAGGGGGCTAAGTGCAGATCCTTGATGGAGCCCCATAACTACCGGAAAATGGTCCGAGTCACCACCCACTGTCCTGACCCTAGACTTAGCTCCATCGTACATGTCCTTGATTACTCTGATGTAGGCTTCCGGTACGCCCTTAGCCTCCAGGCACCTCCATAGCACCTCCCTAGGGACCTTGTCATACGCCTTCTCCAAGTCAATAAACACCATGTGCAGGTCCTTCTTCATATCCCTGAACTGTTCCACCAATCTCCTAACAAGGTGGATAGCTTCTGTAGTGGACCGACCCGGCATAAAACCGAACTGGTTCACGAAAATAGATGTCGACTCCCTTACCCTGGCCTCGATCACCCGCTCCCAGACCTTCATGGCGTGGCTTATTAATTTGATGCCCCTATAATTGTTGCAACACTGAATATCCCCTTTGTTCTTATACAAGGGTACCACTATACTCCACCTCCACTCCTCCGGCATCCTTTTAGTTCTGAAGATCGCATTGAACAACCTGGTGAGCCACTCTACTCCTGGCTTACCCATGCATTTCCAAAACTCCATCGGGATTTCGTCTGGCCCGGTCCCTCGACCTCTACTCATCCTGCGCAAAGCCACCACGACCTCTTCGACCCTAATGCACCTGCTGTACCCTAGGTCTCTATGGCGCTCTGAATGCCCCAACTCCCCTAGTTCTATGCTTTGGTCCCCCTCCTCGTTGAGAAGTTATCGGAAGTACGCCTGCCATCTCTGTTTGACTTGAGACTCCCCCATCAAGACTCTACCATCCTCATCCTTGATGCACCTAACTTGTTCTAGGTCTCGCGCCTTCTTTTCTCTTACTTTGGCTAACCGGAATAGCTTCTTGTCCCCGCCTTTCTCCCCTAATTCCTCGTACATGCGACCAAAAGCCGCATTTTTAGCTTCTGTGACTTCCAGTTTCGCTTCCTTCCTTGCCATCTTATAGCTCTCTCTGTTCACCCGCCTTTCTTCCTCGCGTGTGCTCCCTGCCAACTTCGCAAAGGCTACTTTCTTCACCTCTACGTTTCCTCGCACTACATCATTCCACCACCAGTCGCCTTGACGTTTTCCTAGATAGCCTTGGCTACCCCAAGCACATCCCGCGCTGCCTCCCTAACCAGATTCGCCGTCTCTGACCACATTGCGTCTGGTACCCCAGAACTTCTCCAAGCTCCACCATCAAATAACCTCCTTTCATCTCCTGGTCTTTCTCTTTAGTCATATCACCCCATCTAATTCGCGGTCGACCCCGAGCACCCCTCTGCTTCTTCTTCACCCGGAGTCCGACATCCATCACTAGGAGTCTATGAAGGGTACAAAGGGATTCTCCCGGAATAACCTTGCAGTCCCTGCACAGACCTCTATCGCTCCTTCTGAGAAGGAGGTAATCGATCTGAGTCTTTGCCGCCGAACTTTTGAAGGTGACCAAATGTTCCTCCCTCTTCTGAAATGTCGAGTTAGCTATCAGGAGCTCGGAAGCTCTAGCGAAATCCAACAGCGCAGTGCCTCCTCCGTTCCTAGCCCCAAGTCCAAAGCCGTCGTGCACTTCACCATAGCCACTAGCATCTGCCCCAATATGACCATTAAAGTCCCCTCCAATGACCAACTTTTCAGATTGGGGAATACTACGCACCAACTCATCCAAGTCATCCCAAAAACACCTCTTGACATCCTCATCTAAGCCCGCATGTGGTGCGTAGGCGCTGATGACGTTGAGGACGCAACCCCCGATAGCCAACTTAATAGACATCAACCTATCGTTCACTCGCCTAACCTCCACCACGGACTCCCTAAGGTCCTTGTCCACCAGGATGCCCACTCCATTCTTACCCCTCACAACCCCAAAGTACCACAACTTAAACCCGTCTACATCCCACGCCTTCGTCCCTTTCCACCTAGTCTCCTGGACGCAGGCTATGTTGACCCTCCTCTTCTGAAGAATCTTCGCCAACTCAATGGACTTACCCGTTAGCGTGCCTATGTTCCACGACCCGATCCTTAATCTATGTGCGTCTGCTACCCTCTTCCCACCCTTACCTCCCGCCCTACCCGCCGAACCTCTCCCTGCCGCCCTAAACAGAGCAACCTAGTGACAGAAAAACTCAACAACCAAAAGATAAACTCGAAAATATAACTCGATAGTTAAAATTGAAGCTCTCTTTTGTTCTCACTCTATTTTCGTAGTAATGAAAAAGACTGGTTCCTCTTCAGTTCCCCCGATCGTTTTTTAATCTCCAAGGTTCTCACTCTCTTTTATCGCAAAACTTCTCACCTTTTTTACAGCTCATAAGAGTATTAAGACTCATTAATTAAGTATTTTTGCCCATCAACTCCACTACTATATGTATTGTTCCCCATTAACCAATGTCTTTTCTTTATTTAATGTTAACGCAGGTATGAGCAACATATTTTAATAAATTCCTTATAAGCCTCCCCACACCACTATGTCTTGTTCCCCCTTTTATTAAACAAATCATTACTTTAACATTATTGGTGCTTAGTGGATAGAACACTCAATTTAAATAATTTTTCAAGTGGTTAATTCCCGTATTACCCCTAAAATTACCAAAATTACTGTTCTACCCCATCCCTTCAATCTGTACCATAATTAATAACTGACCAAACTGATTATTATTAACACCAAATCACTACATCTATAACCAAATTAAGCCTAACAATTGACTAATTAACATATGAAACTAATTTTCAATCAACAACATTAGGAATCATTTCAACAAAAATCATATTCATATCACAATTAACAGAACAAAACCAGTAGATTTAAATTACTAAAATCAACCATCAATCGAACTCCAAATTAAATCCAACAGTAATATAGTAAAAATGAAGGATCCAGTGATTTAATCAAAAGAAAACTAAAATGAAGCTAAACATGGTAGAATAATGAACACAAAAAAAAAAAACACAAGCTAACAATTACCAAATCATTACATGAATACTGAATTTATCTAGTCCAAAACACAAGCATCAATAAATATGAGCTCATAAAATATAGCAATTCTATTTATCTAGTTTTCCAATTATCAAACATATAGAAATGGATGAACCTCATGTCTATCACCACAAAATCAAGTAACAAATTAAGAAATGGGAAGTAAGTAAAACCTGGACTGCTTTCTAATTAAACAAAAAAATGAAGCAACGATTACGACCTTAGACGAAATCAACCACATCGAACCAGAATATTGGACGAAGACTTCAACTTCAATGTAAACTAAATCTATTCAAATAGCAAATGACCCAAGCAATGATGAACAATAATCGTCTTAAGGAAGAAGATGACTGAAGATGACCAAATTGAATGATGACGAATATAAACAAACTGGCTACAAACAAATTTGTGAAGGCTATTGGTTTTCAGAGCTGAAACTGGTCGTTTTGTGGGTGGCGAGGCTGCTCGACGTCGCGATGAAGACGGAGGGAAACCATGGCTGGCTGGGGATGGCAGAAGGATTGGGGTGGTCGATTGGACTGTGGCTGGTCGTTCATGGATGGTCGTGAAGTGATGCTGGACGCCGAACGAAAAGCTGGTAATGATGAGCTAGAGGCAGTGGTCGTCCATTGCTGGAAATCAGGGTGATGGTGGTCGTGGGTTTCGTTTGGGTTTATGGAGATAGGGTGTTTGCTGGTGGTTGTAGGCATTGCTGGGGTGGTCGATGTTGGTGATGGCTACTGGTTCATTTGGGTGATGAAGACTGAAGGGGAAGGGCAGCCATGGAGAGGGAGGAAGCTCCTAGGGTTTGAGGGTGAAGAAGATGAAGAGAGGATGGGGAAGGGGGGGGGGGTGGGATGTATAGGGTTTGTGTTTTAGGTGTGTAATGAAAAAAAATGAGAGGGGGTTTGGTTATGTGCTGGGGCGGGGCGGGTCGACCCAGTGAGTTTTGGGTTGGGTTTGGTTGATTTAATGTGAAAGATGGCCCAAATATGATTTCCTCTTACTTATTTTCTTTTCTTTTCAATTTTCTTTCCTAATTAAAATAAAATACAATCCTATATTAATTCTTGAACAACCTATACTAAATATGTTTATTAACTATAAGTAGTTATCATCACAAATAATTAATATCAAAGTAAAAGAAAATCACACAATTGATATTATACACTAAAAACGCAAAAATATATATTTTTGTGGTTTTTCATTTTCGTAAAACAAACTTAATTACTCTTAATTGTAAACTTGAATTTTATATGCAAATGCAACATATTTTTGTATTTTCTATCTATTTAAACAAATAAACATGCGCACACAAATGCAAACAATACGAGAAAAATAACATAAAATTCGGAAATATTGCAAACAAGACAAAACTCTTTTATTTTGACTTTTTGGGAGTAATTCTCATATAGGGAAAAAGAGGAGAACCATCACTGACAGGAGCGTCACAACCAACCACCGCGTTTTAAACTAACAAATTTTCTTTGATTTGAATCAGGAAAAGGAAATGGCATTAATGGCGGAAAATTATCTTTTCATTTGGAAAATTTTCTGGAAATCAAATACCAATTTGAGGAAGATGGAAAATAATACAAGTTTTGGGAGGAAGGAAAATACCAGCTTCAAGTAGAGTAGTCTTGAAAGAAGCCAGATAATACAAGAAAATGGTCTTTGAACTAGTATTATCCCCAGTAGTTTTGAAAGAAAGAAAACTGCAAGCTTTGTTGAAGGAAGTTGTATCCCCAGCGCACAGAACAAAAGGATGAAATTTGTGTTCAGAAAAAGCAAAAGGGCAGTGTCATCCCCAAGAGTTTTTGGAAGATTGAAGCACTAGGTTTGAAAGAATGAAAATTCCTCGGCCAGTAAACAGTGTTGTCACACCTCCTTTTGGTGCTACCCGCGAGAGTGCGAGGGAATTTTTTCAATTAAAGGACAATCGAAACGCGATTTATTTATTCAATTCAGAGTTGCCACTTGGGAGATTTAAGATGTCCCAAGTCACTGGTTTGAATCTCGAATTGAGGAAAACTTGACTCTGTATTACGGTCCGCGAACCAAAAATCCGGATAAGGAATTCTATTAATTCGGGAGAAGGTGTTAGGCATTCCCGAGTTCCATGGTTCTAGCACGGTCGCTCAACTGTTATATTTAGCTTAAATTATCAGATTTTTACTACATGTTTTTGACTATATGCTTTTAACTTTGAACCGCTTTTTATATTTTTATGAAAATTACAACGTAGTGGAAATGCATCTCGTACCATGTCGCACCAGTGCACCCATGGCTGTCGACATATTTCGACTCCATTGAGATTTGGATTTGGGTCACATAAATGTACACCAGAATTTAAGAAGGTAAATTATTAGAAGCGCGCCTAAAGCAACTACGCTTTTTTTTCAAATTTGCAAGTGCCAGGGAAAATTCAACTAAATGGCATACCTCGATTTATTCCCAAGGGTTTTATTATTTGAAGTTGTCATAATCGCGTCACATAAAATGCATTCCCGAACTTGAATTTATGTATTATGACTATACCACGGGAACTGTACCCACAACCATATTATTCATTACTAATTGCACCTAAAGCCAACTACAATATGTGAGTTATTCTATGGAGAATTGTCTTATGCGTTACTTTTAAGACAAAAAAATAAAACGAAATGGGCCAACTAAATTCAACCCAAATGCATGGTCTAAATGACTAAAATGAAAGAAAGAATGAAAACCTCAAAATTAATGACATTGTACGCATGCTTAAAATCTATTGCACTTGCCCCAACATTTTCTTTGAAGTTTCTTTTTAGGAAATCAAAAACCAATATGCTTTGCAATTTATTTTTAATAAATCCAAAACTCAATAACCTGCAACCATCAATCAGATCCACACTTTCTAGATAGTTTAAATTTCAGTTTAAGAAGTACAATTTAATATACTAACTCAATAAAGATAGAGGTGTAAGCAAACAAATAAAGAAAATTAATTTAAAATAACCAACATGCTCATTTTCAGAAGCATGACGATGTTTTCCCAGCATGTTTTTCTTTCCTGTATGTTGTGGCTGTGTATGTCATATTCTTACCTATTTGTTTTTAGGAATTGGAAACTTCATAGCTACAGTAACGAGCTAGGAAAATCCATGATTCGACAACAAAATTCTAAAACAGTCCAAACATTCTACTATAAATGTTTGGTCCTGACTTTACGACTCCAAAAAAAAAAATTTACGACTAACCCAAACGAACAATTAGAGAGACATTTCATTACAAATCAGCTTTTAAATATTGGTGGTACTTTACAATATCAAAAAAAGGCTTTAACGACATAAAGAACTAATCCTGAACCATCATAATTCTACGAAGTATATGAGCAACACTGTTTTAAGAAAAAAAATCCAACCTATGAATTTCTGCCAGAGCCACAATCCAGTAGATTCGACACCTTTAAATAGTATCATTTAAAAGTTTTTTGCTAAAACAGTCCCTTAAGCAAGTATGCTCACAAGCTCAAATATGATATGTAAAACCAAACAAGTGACATGAATTACTACACCTAAGAAGTTGAAAAAAAATGGATATTAAACCAAAATAAAATCAGGTCACATAGCCTACAGGTAGTATAGTGTTAGCACTGATCAAATTCTTTATCTTGATTTAACAAACAATATCATAACTTATCCAAAACTTCCTTTCTCATTAAATTCTCGAATCAAGCAATTCACACTATACATTTTTTAGAGCGTGTACTTGGTATTGGAAAAAGAAGAAGCAGGATTGATCAACATAGCATTAGTATACAACAACAACAACAAGTAGTAACGACCAGTAAACAGAGCAACCCAATGTGTCACGACCCGGATTTTCCCCCAACATCGGGATCGTGATGGCGCCTACTCGTGGTAGCTTGGCAAGCCAACATATTTAACATTATCCTATTTTTAGCAATATTTCATACTCAATTTATCAACAAGAACCATAACCTTAATTAAATAAGTGCGGAAGACTTTATCAAAATAGAGATAAGCAGTTTCAAGGTAAAACAATACTGAAATCCTCTACCCAAGATGTGGAGTCACCAACTCACGAACTACTACTGAATACTACACATAAAGGTCTGAAAGAAAATAACATAATCTGTTTGTCTCGGAACAAAGAGACTACAGCTAATAATATAAATAAGAGGAAGAGACGTCGGGCTTGCGGACGCCTACAAGCTACCTCGGTCTCGAT